>JAXGGA010015725.1:0-28384 GCA_038373865.1 Uloborus plumipes
TTTTACCATAAAACTGATCCTATTTTATAATGTGTTTTAAAAAAAAATTTTTTTTTTTCGCTGCACATACAATACAAGAGAGCAAATATAAGTGTAAAATCCCTTATATGTGAGTGGTGCTAGTAAAAAAAGACATAATATAGTACTTAAAATATGTACACTTGAAAGGCTGTATTGTATCATAAAACTGATCACTATTTTACACATGTGTATTAAAAAAAATATTTATTTTTCGCTGCAACATACAATACAAGAGAGCACGATATAAGTGTAAAATCCCTTATATGTAAGTGGTGCTAGTAAAAAAAGACATAATATAGTACTTAAATACGTACACTTGAAAGGCTGTATTGTATCATAAAACTGATCACTATTTTATACATGTGTATTAAAAAAATATTTATTTTTTGCTGCACATACAATACAAGAGAGCAGATATAAGTGTAAAATCCCTTATATGTAAGTGGTGCTAGTAAAAAAAAGACATAATAATAGTACTTAAAATACGTACACTTGAAAGGCTGTATTGTATCATAAAACTGATCACTATTTTATACATGTGTATTAAAAAAATATTTATTTTTCGCTGCACATACTAATACAAGAGAGCAGATATAAGTGTAAAATCCCTTATATGTAAGTGGTGCTAGTAAAAAAAGATATAATATAGTACTTAAAATACGTACACTTGAAAGGCTGTATTGTATCAAGTTTTTGCCCCATTAAAATTGGGAATAAAGGGAAAGGCTTTTAGGACTGAAGAATAATAAAGAAAATCCATTAGTATAACAATGAAAAAATGAATAAAAAACGCTTTAATCAACACAAAGTACTTCACTCCCAAGTACTTAAAGAGAAAGTACTTTTGATTCAGGTATAATCAAAATAGATTTTTCCATTTTGAAATAATATTCGACAAAATATTTAAAGGCATTAAGTTCCAGGCATATTCGATATCTCCAAGAAAGTACTTTCTGTGTATTTTCGTTCTTCTGCACACGGCAGTGTATTTTGCCTCACGTGTGATAATTATTTCTCATGTACCATGTGATCCTTTTGCGCATATTGGTAGAAAAGGTATAAGCAGAACTCTAATATTGTGAACAATCCGTAAGGAAAGATTTCGCAAAAATTTGGATAAACTCCCGTTTTTTCCCCCAAGCACATCCATGCACAAAAATAAATTTTCATGTAGGTATGCTTTGTCACTTGGTACGTGCTTTGCATAAAAATTCACTTCTTTGTTGTAATAAGATGCTTCCTTTAACTTCAGACGGTTAGATGGTTTTCCTCAACAAATACAGCAGCTGAAGACTGCGGTTTACCACGTGGTAAACTAGGACCAAGTGGTAGAAAAAAGTCTTATAAACTTAAAAGCTGTGATTTCTGAAATAATATCAAAGATAGAAATTTGAAGGTATTAAATTCATGACATATTCGATAAGGTATTCAAGAAAACTTTTCTTTTGAACAACTTTCTTCTTCTGAAGTGGCCAGTGAATCCTCTCCTCGCATGTCATAATTGCTTCTCTAGCTCTATCCCACTTATGTGGTCCTTCCAATCTGTACTGGTAAGAGAGGCATGGCCCGAACATCAATTTCATGAACAGTCTAAAGTCCGTAAAGAAGAGCTTGAGGAAATTTGGTTTCACTCCCAATTCATTTGCAACTTCGTCCATGTACGAAACAAAATCCACATGTAGGGAAGTTTTCTCACCTGGTAGGTAGCGTTTCATAATATTTTGATTCCTTCGCTTAATATACTTTCTCATTTCAGCTTCAGAAGGTAGATGGCTTTTCCCAGCAAATACACTGGCTGCCCACCTGCATTGCAACTCACCAAGTGGGAAACCTGGACCAAACGGAAGGAGAAGTCCTATAAAAGCCAACGTTGCGTGTTTCAGTTGAGGAGGAAACACTCCTTTGTACAAGTTTATCATTCCCTCTTCTACAGGCAGGACTCCTTCCTGAAGAAAAGGGTATTTTAAAGTATACCCCGTTGCCATGATCACAGCATCAACTTCTGTTACTTCTTTGTCCCCTTCGAAGAGTACGCCATCTTCAGTGAAATATTTAATATCACCTTTCTGAACTACTGAACCTGATAGAAGCTTCGAACCAATATGATCATTCAAAACGGGATCTTTAGACAAAAGATGGCTTTTCGGTTGTATAGTATACAATCTGTGATTGAATGTGGGATCTAAGTAAAATGTCTCAAAACACCAGCTTGAAAAATTCAGCGGTAGTATGTCTAAGAGCATTGCGAGATACCTTCGAAGCATGACATAGTCAATAGGATAACCATTTGGTCCAACTCTGCTCATTACAAATGCCCCACTGCGAGTGCTCAGATATACCTGTTAAATAAAGTATAGATGAGACAGTATTTAAAAAACTATATAAATATGTTAATATTTAGTTTATTTATTTATTTTTTTATTTTTATTTATTTTTTTAATTTATTTTTTTTATTTATTTATTTTTATTTTTTTGCATGTCTTACTTAGAATAAGAACGGTGCACGGGTGGTTCTCCAAAAACAGAATATTGTGGGAACAGAACATCATGAACGGAAAGAATAATGAAAAAAAAATGCTTGACTCATAAAAGCTGTTTGTTGTAAGAAACACTTCCACAACTTACCTCCATTAGTTTATATATATATATATATATATATATATATATATATATATATATATATATATATATATATATATATATATATATATATATATATACTGGGTGGTTATAAATTAACAGGAGGTGTTTGGAGCCCTCTAGCTCGCGAACTACTGGGCGAAACATTGCCAAATTTCATGAGCGGGCATATTAGACCATGGGATTTTGATTTCTAGAATTAAAAAGATTAGTTTGAAAAATCACCACCAGGGGGGAATTTGGCGCTGTAAAAGTATATTACACTGAATATAGCGAATTAAACTTGAAAAGATGCTGTATAAACCGATTTCGCCAAGCAAAAATGATTGTGCTTTGCAAATGAGGTTTAATATGATCGCCGTAGAATTTTCTATATAAAAAAAAAAAAAAAAAAAAAAAAAATCACCACGAACAAAATAGCGGTCCATTTAACCAAATAGAATGCAATAATTTGCATAAACGCGTTGCGTTTAGCGCTCATCTGTAAAATGACGGACTGGGGGCATTCTCATCAAGAAATTTGTTCTGATATGTTACGAGCTGCCGTAGAAAATGTTATGCATCGTATGCAGTTCTTACAACTTTACAATGGCGATCATATCGAACCACATTTGTGACAAAAAAGTCATTTTTGCAAATAAAATGGATGCATATTTTGTCAGTAGCAATTAATTCTTCGATAATCAGAATAATACACTTTTACAGCGCCAAATTTCCCCCTGGTGGTGATTTTTTAAACTAATTTTTTTTATTCATGAAATCAAAATCCCATGGTCTAATATGCACGCTCACGAAATTCGGCAATATTTCGCCCAGTAGTTCGCGAGCTATAGGGCTCCAAACACCTCCTGTTAATTTATAACCACCCTGTATATATATATATATATATATATATATATATATATATATATATATATATATATATATATATATATATATATATATATATACAGGGTGTCCACTCCAATCGTGGACCGATAGCTACTTTCTAAACCGTTAGAGATAAGCATATAGTTTATTTGGGAAAAAATCTCCAAATTACGAAAGGAATTTCGGGTCTATTCAATGTTTTTCAAAAAATCAAATTTTGAAAGAGTTACGAAATTTAAATTTTTATACAGCCCCCCAGTCCTATCAATCATATTTAGTAAAACATTCTTGACACTGTAACGTTTAAAACTAAAAAAAATCACTCTTCTACGACAAAAATTGACCGAGTTATGACGTTTTGAAAAATCAAGATTTTAAAGGATTTCGCATACGGTCCCTTAAGCGATCTCTCGATGACGTCATGAAACAATGCAAAATCTTGATTTTTCAAAACGTCATAACTCGGTCAATTTTTGTCGTAGAAGAGTGATTTTTTTTTTAGTTTTAAACGTTACAGTGTCAAGAATGTTTTACTAAATATGATTGATAGGACTGGGGGGCTGTATAAAAATTTAAATTTCGTAACTCTTTCAAAATTTGATTTTTTGAAAAACATTGAATAGACCCGAAATTCCTTTCGTAATTTGGAGATTTTTTCCCAAATAAACTATATGCTTATCCCTAACGGTTTAGAAATTAGCTATTGGTCCACGATTGGAGTGGACACCCTGTATATATATATATATATATATATATATATATATATATATATATATATATATATATATATATACTAGCTGTACCCGCCCGGCGTTGCCCGTGCATTTAGGAAATGCAGATAAGTGAATAACGCAGTACCTTGTGTTGCACAACATTTTTTGTTTTATTGTCAGGCGCAAAAAGAAACAACACAGATGGTCTTCCGACCCGTAAACATGCCACATATAATTGACCATGGGAGAAACGGTGATATTCTAGATTCAAAACCACAAACTTTTAAGGATTGGCCTTGTGATTTGTTAATGGTCATGACAAATGCAAGACGGATCGGAAATTGAAGTCTTTTAAATTCAAACGGCATATCGGTTGGGATTATCGGGATCCTAGGAATGAGCAATCGTTTCTGACAGCTTATCACATATAAATGTCAAGGGAAGTAACGTGTTTGTTTATAATTTATTTCACGAAAAAGTCAAATAACACTCAACGCACCGCTAACTTACAACCTGTTTACTGCGCACCGGTAGCTGCCAGAACGTGTGCTTTATGTCGCTCAGCCATGGAGGTGTCAAAAAAGGCGTAGTAAAAAGGCTTAGTCAATGAGACAGTTTTTCTATTTGTGTAACTGACACACATAAATTATAGCCTATGTCCGTCTCCTGGCTCTAAGCTACCTACCCACCAATTTTTAGCCATATCGGTACAGCCGTTCTTGAGTTATAAGTAGTGTAACTAACACGACTTTCTTTTATATACAGGGTGTCCACTCCAATCGTGGACCAATAGCTAATTTCTAAACCGTTAGAGATAAGCATAGAGTTTATTTAGGAAAAAATCTCCAAATTACGAAAGGAATTTTGGGTCTATTCAATGTTTTTCAAAAAATCAAATTTTGAAAGAGTTACGAAATTTAAATTTTTATACAGCCCCCCAGTCCTATCAATCATATTTAGTAAAACATTCTTGACACTGTAACGTTTAAAACTAAAAAAAAATCACTCTTCTACCACAAAAATTAACCGAGTTATGACGTTTTGAAAAATCAAGATTTTGAAGGATTTCGCATACGGTCCCTTAAGCGATCTCTCGATGACGTCATGAAATAATGCAAAATCTTGATTTTTCAAAACGTCATAACTCGGTCAATTTTTGTGGTAGAGGAGTGATTTTTTTTTAGTTTTAAACGTTACAGTGTCAAGAATGTTTTACTAAATATGATTGATAGGACTGGGGGGCTGTATAAAAATTTAAATTTCGTAACTCTTTCAAAATTTGATTTTTTGAAAAACATTGAATAGACCCAAAATTCCTTTCATAATTTGGAGATTTTTTCCTAAATAAACTATATGCGTATCTCTAACGGTTAAGAAATTAGCTATTGGTCCACGATTGGAGTGGACACCCTGTATATAGATATAAAATTAAAACGTTATAATTATTTGAACGTCACTCTTCTCTGCTGAATCGTTTTCATCATTATACTTTAACTGAAACTTATCTATTCACAAATTTTATATCTACATTAAACGCACAAAATTTGCACTGGTAAACAAAGTGTACTAAAATGCATAAATCAATAAGGTTTAAATGTTCTGAATAATTTTACTAATCAAAGTATAACAGTTTGAAGTTTTTTTTCCGAAGATATTTATGTCATTATCCTAGCCAAGGAATGTGTTCTGAGCTAATATTTAAAAAAGTGCTACTTTGAGTCACAAGTGAATTTTCACTAGTATTTCAGTTACGTGTGAAAAAAAAAATTCGCGAAAATCGCTAAGGTTTCGCTTTCATTTCATCTAATAATTTTATGAAAAAAAAAAAAAAAATTCCTCGCAAAATATTTTTTTTTTTTTTTTCAAAAATCAGATCGGTAACGTGTCCCCACTAGCAAAGCTTAACATGCAAACAGGTCATGCGCACTTTCTTATCGCAATGTAATTAAAAATTTTCATTTCTGCATCGAAAATTCTAGGTATTTTTTTAAAAAGTGATTTGATAAAATGTGTGTCATTTAAGTCATCAAATCGGCAACACACGCTAAAATGCGCAGTTTTTATTATTTTAAAAGTTGTTTTATATATAAGTACATTCCTCGATTACAAGTGAAAAAACTTTGTGTTCGATTTTGGTTTAGTGCGATCGTCTCGTCAATAAAATTAAACCTTCGTCAGTTTATCAGATCGGTAACAGTCAGAGCGGTAACAGTGAAAAAGAACGACTAAGTTACGGAACTGACTCTCACGTTTCATACTTATTAAAAAGCAAAAATAATGGGTTTTAGCCATATATATTGAATATTTTTGTTTTTAAAAAACGAAAAGCAATTAGTTTTAGTACAATTGATTCATTTGTGGTTTGTATGACCTGACAATAGAAGTTAGCAATCTAAGACACTGCATGAATTAAGTTAATTAAATATTATTATTTTATTTATTTATTTTTTTGGTGCTTCAATTTCGTATAACTTTGCTAAATAACTAGATAATAACTAGCATGCTAAATTTGAATTTCTAATCAAGAAATTAAATTTCTTGCAACTAGTTAAAGAAAAGCAAGCAGAAGAGTTGTGTGTTGAAAAAGTTGAAGTTGGGTGTTGTTTTAAAACAAAACAAATGGTTTATTAGCTTGCATTTGATAATCTCAAAATTTATTTTATCTAAAAACCTTATCGCTCATTTTTGTTTCCAAGAAATACTTTTATAATGAAATTTGATTTTTTAGCTGAGATATATATTTAAATATAACTACCTTAATTTTATGTTAAAAATACAAGGAAAAGAAACCATTTTTAGAGATATAAATTAAGACTGAAAGCATCACCTCAGAAATGTAGCTCATAATAACATCAGATTTCTAACGGCTTAAAAGTGAGTCATCTAAGAAGCGGGTAAATAACTTCCTTGACCTCCTCCCTTTTATTTTCTTGCATTTTGACCTAATTTAGACTTAGAATACAATATTAGTTTTTTTTTTGCAAAAAAAAAAATAATCAGGAAACACCAACTTTAAATTGGCACTTTTCAAAATATTGGCTCTTAATAATAATAAAAAAAGTGCTGTATGACAATGCCTTTTTCCCCCAAGCATTTTGTGGATCATATCGCACCCTTGCTACACAACTCAAAAAACTACGTTTTCCAGGAATTGCAAAAAACTCTTCCCGGCTGACTCGGCGCATTTTAGTATTTTTGAATTTGTCAATATTAAGACCGATACATCTCAAACTATGATCGTTAGTTACGCACGTTATTCTACGACGGCTGGACGACAACTCAAGATGTGGCATTTCAGTGGAATGGGTCCTATGCATCTTGATAACAACAAAATGACATAACTGACCTTTGGTGGCTGATTTTTCAATGCAACTTCTGGCTCTTTTGAAGATTGGTAGAGACGTGTAAACTACGTCTAATGACGGTCATAACTCAAAAATTAATTTTTGAGTTGTGGCACTTTTGTAGCAAGGGTGCGATATTTGCCAAGTGTTTTTGTTATATTGGTAATTTTTTAACTGGAGTATAATAACATTTTTGCGATCAATCTCTTGGATAACATAATACTAACGAAATGGATAAGTAAACAAAATGAACTATTTCGCTTTGCCCCGTGTGTATGTGAAGAATTGCATTGAACATTGAGAATCGATAACCAGCCTAATTACACTAAAAAGCACTGTTCTAAAAGTCAATAGACTTCAGCTGATACTTAAAATAGTAATAACTAGAATTATTAATTTACAATGGTAAAAATTATTTTTGACAAGCAAAAATACCCGGCGTTGCTTGGGTTAGAAAAATTGTTGAGAATCAATTTATACTTATCTTTGGTTTTTTTTCCTGAACTGAAAGAACTCAAGACGATTTTTTAAATGTTGCCAAATTAGCGATAACTGTTTTAGGAGACTTAGGATAATTTTGCTCCCCTCCCTACTTTATGAAAATACATTAAATATTATTATGTCCCTAATTTTTGTCACAGAGAAATAGGCATCAATGCTGAGATACTATAGCGGACCATAAAATGACGCAGAAAGTTTTTGTCCAAAATGATTTCGAAATTAATAGGAAACATTTGACAATTATTTGTGCAAAAACGCTTATTAATGGTAATATTAGTCTTGCTTAAGGGTTTTACTAATTTACTATGAGGTTTACTTTACGTATTGACATAATTTTAAAAAGGTTTTTAATGGAAACATACAGTAAAGAAAAGAAAAAAAGTAAAATATTATTACGTAGTATTTGGCACAAAAACTGGCGTCAGTTAAAAAATTGCCGAGAATCTCAGTTATTAAAGTCCGGTAACTGGTAAGTAGTAACTGGTGAAGCGTGTAGGTCAGTAATAATATTAAGAAACAATATATACTCACCTTTGGGTTTTTTTCCTGAACTGAAAGAACTCAAAACACACCGCTTTGACTGTTTTTAAAATGTCGCCAAATTTGCAGTAACTGTTTTGTTTTACCTAGGATAATTTTGCTTCCCTTCCTACTTTATCAAATGCTGAGATAATATCTACGGACCATAAAATGACGCTGAAAGATTTTGTCCAAAATGATTTCGAAATTAATAGAAAACATTTTACAATTATTTGTGCAAAAACGCATATTAATGGTAATTTTAATCTTTAAGGGTTTTATTAGTTTAGCATGAGGATTACTTTACGTTTTGACATAATTTTAAAAGGTTTTTTCTGGATACATACGAAATCGGCCAACAAAAGAAAAACTTTTTAAATGTAGGAGTATTATATTGATGATTAAGATTTTGCTGTAGTCGATAAATATCAGACAATAGTCGTTTTATTTTGGTTATGTCATGTAAGAAGTAAAGTATTATTGCATAGTCTTTGGCACAAAAACTGGTGTCAGTTAAAAAAATCACCGAGAATCTCAGTTATTAAAATCTTTTTGCAACAAATTTGGCAAAATTCCTGTTCCATTGGATACTAAGTAACTACTCAATTGTAAGTACACTGAGAAAGTGCCCAATCAACACAAACAAATTTAAGAAATGCCGTTAAGTTGCATTTAAAGTTCCATCAAATTGAAAAATAAGGAACCTAATCCAGTTGCCAATCTCTTCAAGCGATTACGCTACCGATACTCTCAAACACATATTTATAAACTCGCGAAAATAATTGATGCAGTGAACAATCTACTAATAAAGGAGTACAGTTTATTTTACAAAATAATATTTGCACGTTTTAAAGTACAATAAAAAACGCATTGTCTTAAAGATAAATATTTTACTTACAACTAAGACTACAAAAGGTTTTAAAATACAAATCATAGTAAAAGCTCGTTAGAGAGCTGTGGCAAGCGAGCGTTTCCAATGTCTATGTAAAAACCTGGATATTAGAAATAAAGCTGGAAAAAAAAAAGACTTTTTGATTCGACTTGAGAAAAGTCTTAAAAATTTAATGCAAAAAGTGGAAATGATACACACAATTCTAGCTATATCGACAGGGAGTTGAGATGATGCACTAAATACTGAATTAGTTTGTTGGAAGCCTTCGTGGATTTATGCGAAAATGTGTCTTAAATTGGAATGAAAAAAGCGCTACCAATCGAACTTTTTCGAATATCGTTATAAATTATAGCCTATGTGTTATTTTAATGTATAAGTTTCATTAAAATCCATTCAGTAGGTTTCGCGTGAATGAGGAACAAACATACATCCATACATCCATCCATCCATACAAGCTTTTGTATTTATGATAGTATTAAGATTAAACACAAAATATTAGAATATGGTAGTTAAATTTTGAGCATAAGGTGTGCATTTTTTTCGTTAATTTTTCGGGATATTGCTGTTTTTGACTGTTATAAACTAAATACTGAGGAACTTAGTTAAGATATTACTAGAACACTGAAGATTAAAATACAATCAATTAAATACGTTTTTCAAATAGAAGTTACTTTAAAAAATCCGACTACGAGCACATAAATAGTAAAATAAAACATTGTCTAAAATGAATTAGTTTTAGATAAATTTAAAACCATTTTAAGGCAATGAATTTTCCACAAAAAAATTGCTTCAGCAACCTAGCATAATGTTTAACTTTTTTTGGAGTTTCAATAAATTAAAACAAATAGACCGGGTTTACTATTCTTTCTATTGCTTGATATTTATACTAATTTCTGTTATTTGCCTATTTTCTTAACATGCCAATACAAAAGATTAAAGAGCGTTCAAGGTATTACTTTCTCACAAAAACTTAGCATGAGAAGAAAATATAAAACTAGTTTTTTTTTCTTTTTTTTAATTCTTACTTGCTCCGAAACACTACTGACTTCAACAGCTGCATCTAGGGCTGAACATCCCATTCCAACCACAACAACTCGTTTGTCTGCAAATTCGTGCACCCTCTTCAAACTATGAGTGTGCATTACTTTTCCTTTGAACTTGTCTTGTCCTGGGTAATGCGGCATTTTAGGCCGATTAATGTGGCCTGTGCAAACCATAACTCCATCATAACTATGAGTTTCTACTTTATTCGTCACTGTGTTCCGAACGGTTACCATCCACTTCCCAGTTTTAACGTAATCCTCCGCCATCATAACATGCTCAACTTCCATGTTGAACTGCATGTGCCTCTCAACATCCTTATGTTTTACGTATTCAAGAAGGAACTGGTACAACTCACTGTGCCTCATGTAGTTGTTGTATTCTTTACGAGGCGGGAAGTTGCTGAGAGCTCCCATCTCTTTACTGTGGTTTATGATTGTCGTGGGCATTATAGACGGAACACCGACTGTACTTTCTTCCCTGTAGCACCACGTTCCTCCTAGCTTGTCGGTTTTCTCAAAGCAGATTGGTTCCAGGCCTTCGTCTTTCAACATCGCAATGGACCCAATCCCGGAAAATCCTCCGCCGAGGACAGCAATCCTCTTCCTGTGGATGGACATGCTCTGGAAACAATTCGAAAAAAGAAAAATTTGGTGAAATTTAAATGCTCTTGACAAATAAGGCAAGCATATTTGAAATTTTGCAAATTATTGTTTCTTTTAACCTAAATCTACGGAAGAGGGGCGGGGATGTTTAACCCTCGTGGGTCGCTGGGATCATATATGACCCCAGTGCCATTTCTGTTTATCATAGCTTGGTAATCAATTATTTGTTTTTAATGGCATTTTGTGAGTTTGATTTTTTTGGTTTTTTTATGCAAAATAATGCTATTTTTTTAAAATGTTGTCCGAATTTGCATTTTTTACACGTAATATCATTGGGGCCACTGCCCGAGAATACAAAAAAAAAAAAGAGGACGTTGCAACTTTTGTCCAAGATAACTTAATGGAAAACGCACCGAAAAATGTCTTAAGTGTTTGAAATAAACTTACGAAAATCATTTGCTTTAGACCTGCAACATTTGTAAATAAATCTTCAGTTGATGTAAGTTTTACTTTAAAATTAGCCTTGTTAATGCATAAACTAAATTTTACCTTAATTGTGTTTTTTTTTTGTCATTAAAAGGGGTGTGAACTTAAAAAATGAATGTAGCATTCAATAAGCATAATACGTTAAAGGAAACATGGGGGTCGTTTATGATCCCAAGGGTCTTGATTGTAACCAAAATGGGAGGGACCGAGGAGGGTTAAATACTAACGACCACTAACTATGAAAGGAAGCTTTACTGGGGGAAGAATGATCCCCTAAATTAAAAATATTTTTTTACTTTTACGTGCCTTAAAAAATAAATTAATAAACATAATATTCCGCAAAAAAAGGACTTATCAGGGTATATACTATTAACTATTGTGTAAATAATTGCCGAATTTTAGCTTCATAAAAAACATAATAAATAAATAAATAAGAGAAAGAAGAAGAATAAAAAACATTAACATAAATAAACCAAATCATAATAGCATGTTACATCCCGTTACAAAATTGTTTAAAAATGCAATACACAAATACACAAAGCTAAATGTTTCACACATTTATCTCCTTTCTCAGTTTAAGTGTAATGAATAAAAAACACAATTTTACATTAATTACAAAAGTAAGCTTTTGTAGAGTAAAAAAAGATTTTTAAAAGAGTACGAGAATTAAAACTGTATTAGAACATTAATATGAGTTAAACATGTATAGTTAAATTAAAATACTTTCTCTTTTTTGCGTCAAAATCTTATCAGTCATACTTTGAGTCATTAACACTGTTTAATAATACACTTGCCCAAAAAAAGAAAAATATTTTTGAACTATTGATGTTTCTTAGGTTTAATTACATATTTTTTGCTGATTTAAAAAAAAAATGATTGCATTACAATGATGACGCTTTTATCTATTTTTAACATATATAAATTGTTCAAAACAAGGTAAATTTAGCAAAAATTTTAAAAGTGATTGCATTTTCGTCTTTTGTTTTTTCACCAATGGGATATTTCCCAGATTCCTCGACAGAAAGTAGCAAAAATATTAGTGGATGCTATGCAAATATTGCAAGTATAGGTAGACAGCAAATTATAAATTATTTTCTGTGTTTAAAATTGCTTCAGTATTAACAGTAAATTAATTAATTTACGAAGGCAACCAAGTACATTGAGCATCTATTTAAAATTATTTAAATAGTTAAATTCCTCTTATATCATAAATATTACACTAAAATGCATCCAATATATTGCATGTGTCAGAAGTAAGAATAAAATAATATACAAACCATAGAGCTTGCTGTGGAAGACAATTCAAAATCCAAGCATATATCTTAAATAATTTTATCACATGAACGTACCATTTAAACAAAGATTATATGATCTTGCAGAAATAGAAAAACACCGATTTCCAGGAGATCATAGAACAATAGTTCGCTTTCCTATTTCATCAGCTGTTTTTAATATTCGTGACCAATTCCTCGTACTTCTGCCTGTCGCCGAAATTTAGAATAAGCAAAGAATTACTCGTGAGTTTGGTTTTATCGTTGGCGAATGCATCTACGTATTTGGCAAACATATCCCAAGCTTGTGGTATTTTATTTGTATAGGGTAAGTGCTCCAGTAGTCGGCCATTTAAGAGATCTTTTGTGGATCTTGGCTAAACTAGAACTTTCAGCTATCAATACAGCAACAAAAACAAGGTAAAACTTTAGAATGAACCTTTCTGATAGTGAATCACCTACTTGTTTCAGAATTTTGTTAAAAAATTATGTTAAAATCCAAGCTGTTGTCAACACTAGTTAATGCTCCAGTAGTCGGCCACAGAAATCCAGTGCTCGGCCACGTTGAATCCAGTAGTCGGCCACTTCATTTTCATTGATCTTATCTGATATAGGGGGTTAATTAAAAAAAACGAAACAAAGGGAAACTTACAATGAACTAGACCCGTCATTTGGGGGGGAAGGGGGGGGAGGGAATCAATTGCTCCCCCCCCCGGTTTTGAGAAATCAGTTAATCAGTATATAAATGGCAGTGTTGTTTGCTTTTTTCCGATGAAATTGAACTGTGTTTGCACCCTTTGCCCCTTCCCCTCTAAAAACGTGAAATGACGGGCCCGCAGCGATGCATTATACTTAGTCTGGTCATATTTTTCGTGGTACCTCTGGTACTCAACTGTGTAGATGATCATGTTAGTGTACTTCTTGATACACTATGTGCTTTACTTATTTCTCTAACTATCAATCTACCGTTATTCATTTTAGACAGTACAATTAGCATAGAATTCACGGGACATTAATGTTTTTATACTTCAGCTGCCTAAAAACAGTTTTATTTTAAAAACTCGCACTAAAAAAGTATTTTTTTTCTGAATAACGTCTAAAAATATGTCTATATCAAAAAGAAAGTTAAAAAAAAAAAAAGCTTCTGAAGAAAAGAATTTCAGCAGCACTTACTAAAGATGCAAGAAGGGAAAAAATAAACGAGGTTTTTTAAATGTACAAAATGTTCTTGCTTAGGAGGTAAAAAAACAGGAATAGTTTTGTAGTGAACAGCAGTTTTTAGTGATAATGACCAAAGAATCAAGAAATGAAAAACTGCTTTACTGTTTATGTAAACATAAAGACGTAATAATAGAGTCGACACAATTCATGACCAATAATCACGTCGGCACTTAACTGGTTCACATTCATTAGAACGGAATTTCAACATACGGAACATAAAACTAAAACTGTAGTTTCAGAAATGATTGCTTCCAAAACTGCAAGTAAAAATACATTCAAAAATGCGCTGAAAGGAATCTCTATCAAGGCCATCTAGCACAGAATGTTCCACTGAAGCAAGGTTATTTGTTTTAAACTAATTGAAGTAAGATGAAATAAGGAAGTAAATGGAACTCGGAATGTCTTGAAAGTAATCTTACAGCTTTCGACAAGAACATTTGTAAACGAGGAATAACCTTGAAAACAAACCAAAATTTAGTTTGCAACAATGTAACCATGTAGTTTTGAAATTAACTCAGCACAATTCTAATCCTCTAGCGAAGAAAACTCAAGAAGTCAAACATTTGGGGAGAATCCTTAGTGAAAATATACCAACATTTGAAACAATTTTCTTAAATAGAGCACAGGGGTCTTGAACTTTTGGTAAAGCAAAGAGTTAAGCATAATAGCAAAAGAAAGAATAACTACATGCTTGGCACTCATTAAATAACTTGAGCCACTCATTAAAAAAGTTTTGCATCTTATCTCCTATAATCGGGGAATGTTTATTAACTGCCGAATAAGTATCAATAGAAGTCGAATCACTCGTTTCGCCAATTTCATGAGTTTAAGATAAAATTTGATAAGAAAAACTATTAAAACACCATTTGATAATAACTAGATGAGTATTAAAACTTATAATCTTTACTCAACGAATGCGTATTTACAAATCTCTGTTTTAGAATTTTCAATTAAATTTACAACACAATTTTCAATTTAATTACTGCTTTTCAAGAAAAATAAACTTTGGAAAAGGTATTTTTACTCAAAACAGTTAAATTGTCGCTGTATTTTAATAAGTTAATTTAGTTTTAATTTGATGAACCCATCTTAAGAATGAAAAGCTACATTAAGTATGTGGCCGACTACTGGATAAATCATCCAAACTGCTTAGAACCAGTGGTCGGCCTACCATGGCCGACTATTGGAAATGCAGAAGAATTCTGTACCCAGTAGTCGGCCACCCCTTTAAAAAATAATCGAGTCTAACCAGGAATTCGCTCTTTCATTGAAACATTATGTTAGACATTCCATTAAGATAAAAATCACTCAAATTTACAGTAAAATTAAATTAATAAGTGTAATTGACCATTTTAAGAAGACGTGTCCTCTTAGCTGAAAAATAAGCAGAATCGCAATCTTGGATGACGGGCACACCATTCAAAATGAAATGACTCATTACTAATTCAAAAAAAGTACCCAAAACTTAACTGCCACTGTTTGATGATTGAGGATAGGTACATGAATGTGTGAATGCGTCATATCTGATTTTGAATTAAAAATGTACTATTTATGAGGAGTTTTATGTCATTGTGGCCGACTACTGGAGACTGGCCGACTACTGGAGCACTTACCCTATATCAACAATTTTGTATTTGTTCAGTATTCTTCATTCTATTTGGGTCACATGTCTGAATAAACTGCGAAATCGCTAATTTTACAGTAATAAACTGTAAAAATGCTAATTCTAGTTTATTACCGTGCATTTTTCAGTTCTAACCCATTAATGCCTGACATTTTTTCCTCCAATGATATTTTGTATACTCGTTACACGGCTTCAGAACACACTTTACAATGGTTATGAGCTGCAATCTGTTAATATTGAATTGAAGCTGTACCAAAGCAATAATTGAACACTATTATTTGGTTGAAGTGTTCATTTTTGGCCAATTCAGACACTTTTCGGGCCATCCCTAAAAAGGGACGCTAGGCATTAACCCATTAATGCCTAGCGTCCTTTTTTAGGGACGGTCTAAAAAAGGGTCTGAATTTCCCCAAAATGAACGTTTCAACCAAATAATAGTGTTCAATTGGTACCTTGGTATTGTTTCAATTTTTTATTAACGGATTGCAGCACATAACCATTGTAAAGTGTGTTCTGTAGCAGTTTTAATATGATCTTTATCAAAAATCACATCGTTCACAATCTCAAGAAAGAAAGCTAAGTTTTCAAAGTGATTCCCAGCTTCCCAGTTTATGTTAATTGCCGATTTTATTTCTTCTTATAAAATGTCTTTTTAGCCTACTTTCCCGGAAAAAATAAAAGAAAGACGAAAAAAGTATTAAAAGTAGCTTAATGCATCTAAAAAATATCGCCAAGTCCAAAAAATATCGCCAAGTTAAAAAAATATCGCCAAGTTAAAAAGGTAAAATGAATATCGAAAAATTAAAAATTTGAAAGTAGGGTATTGAGATGGGGAATTTGTGTGTCTGTCGGTCGGTCGGTCTGTCTGTCCCCCCCTAATAACTTTTGAATGAACATTCCGATTTGGACAAATTTTTTTTTGTTGGAAAGATCTCGGCGAGTACAGCTCATTCCTATATTTGATTTTTCGAGTTGAAAAATTTTTGGTTCAACTTTGAACCGTTCAAACAACCTGTCCCGCGATGCTAACTTTTGAGTGAACTGTCCGATTTGAACAAACTTTTTTTTGTTCGAAAGATCTTTCCAAGGATACTTCATTCCCGTATCTACATTTTCGATTTGAACAATTTTTCGTTCAACATTGAACCGTTCAAACAAGCTGTCACCCCTAATAACTTTTGAATGAACCGTCCGATTCAAACAAACTTTTTTTTGTTCGAAGCATCTCGGCAAGGATACTTTATTACCGCATTTAAATTTTCAATTTGAACATTTTTGGTTCAACATTGAACCGTTCAAGCAACCTTTCCCCACCTAATAACTTTTGAGTGAACCGTCCGAATGGAATAAAATTTTTTTTGTTCGAAAGATCTCGGCGAGTACAGCTCATTCCCATATTTGATTTTTCGATTTGAACAATTTTTGATTCATCTTTGATCCGTTCAAACAACCTGCCCCGCGATGCTAACTTTTGAGTGAACAATCCGATTTGAACAAACTTTTTTTTGTTCGAAAGATCTTATCAAGGATACTTCATTCCCGTGTTTACATTTCCGATTTGAACAATTTTTCGTTCAACATTGAACCGTTCAAGCAAGCTGTCACCCCTAATAACTTTTGAGTGAACAGTCCGATTTAAATAATTTTTTTTTTTGTTCGAAGGATCTCAGCAAGGATACTTCATTACCGCATTTAAATTTCCAATTTGAACATTTTTGGTTCAACATTGAACCGTTCAAGCAACCTTTCCCCACCTAATAACTTTTGAGTGAACCGTCCGAATGGAATAAACTTTTTTTTGTTTGAAAGATCTTGGAGAGGCTTTCCCATACATTCCCATATTTAGCTTTTTGATTTGAAGCATTTGTCGTTTATTATTGAACCGTTCAGAAAAAAATTAACATTAGCGTCTACGGGGAATTTAAGTTGAATGTTGATCCTGATCTTAAAGTTGGATTTCCTGCAAACTAACTTTGTAAAAAAATGGTTTTGATAAATACTGTTTGTAAAGTATTTTTCTGAGTAATCTTCTGTGAGGACTCTGATTCCGACTCCGACTTCGCAAACATGGCGGAAATGCAGGCTCAGAAAAAAAAATGATTGACTGTGCAGACGTTTTTTGGTTTGTTCATTTGTTTTATTTTATTTATTATATTATTATTGTTACAAATCTTGTAAATAGTTGTTGCTTTTCCTGCCTTGCTTTATTTTCATTAGTTTTGGTTTTATCTGGCGACATGTTGCAAATGTATCTGAAGATATCACTTTTATCATCTGTATACCGGCCCTGAAACACTTTGCAGTTTTTACACTTGCCCTAACTTTAATAAGCGTGAAGACATTTTCGCGTGGTTTTTTTTCTTATCGCTAGAATTTGTGAATGGATTGTTCAAAGTTATGAATGAAACAAAATATTCCAGGTTTTTTTCTCGAATATTGTCGTAATTTCTTTCCGTGTATAAATAGCTGGCCTTGAACACAAGTCAGTCAGTTATTTTCAGATTTGATTCTGGTGACTCGTTTTCATCCGCTTGGGCGGATGGTTGTTTTGCTTTTATAATTGCTTAATTACTGTTCACGTTAGATACGTGGTGCTGAATTACTGTTGAGAGTACAGTGTACTGTTTTGCTACCTAATTGCTGGATGTTTAGCAATTGTTTCCTGCTCATATTGTAAATAGTGTAAATACTTGTAAATAAATTTATAGTTACTTCCTCAAGATTGGAATGCTCATTTAAAGAAAGTTGAAGGTGCTACGGACTCGTTACAATTTTGGCGCCCAACGTGGGGCATCTTCAAGGACTTTCTTGGAATTACCTGTGAATTCGGACTTTTCTTCCTAAGGACTTTTTGACTTCGGAATTTTATGGTGATTACTCGAGCAATGGAGGAACAACTGCAAAAACTCCTTGATGCGATCAACGCTGTTAAAAGTGACATGACTGCGAATCAAGAACAATTAAAGAATGATATGGCGATTATGGCTACTAATCAAGAACAATTAAAGAGTGATTTAACCGCTAGCATAACTTCAAGTCAAGAAGAAATTAAGAATGATTTAACCGCTAGCATAACTTCAAGTCAAGAAGAAATTAAGAGCGATCTAACGTCAATGAAAAGTTTGGTGGAAACTAAATTTATCAACATGGAAAATAAAGTGGAGGTTTTAGAAGATCGAATAATCACAGTAGAAAACCATGTGGAAAAGAAAATTAAAGAATTTGAATCAAAGTTATCAGGATCCTGCAACAACTCAGACAGCGTTGAGAATCGAAACCACAGTAGAAACCCATGTGGAAAAGAAAATTAAAGAACTTGAATCAAAGTTATCAGCATCCTGCAACAACTCAAGTGACTGTGTAGCTGCAGCTGGAACTTCTCGTTCATCCATTAAACTGGCCACATTTGACGGGAAGACCTCGTGGAATATTTACAAGAAGCAATTCCTCATCGTTGCAGAAGCAAACTCTTGGGACTCTTCCACGAAAGCCTGTACCCTCGCAGCCTCGCTGAGAGGGAATGCAGCTGAAATACTACAGACCTTCCCAGAGGACAAGATCCGTAACTTCGAAGCCTTATCATCGGCCTTGGAGCTTCGCTTTGGCGAAGTATGCCAAAAAGAAATAAGCCAACTCCAGCTAAAATCCCGACTCCAGAGGACTGGAGAGACTCTGCAAGTTTTTGCAGCAGATGTTGAGAGGCTTTCCCATCTCGCCTTCTCGAACTGTCCCTCGGATATTCGCGATATCCTGGCCCTAAACTACTTCATAGACGGAGTGCGAAGTCCAGAAATTCAGACGGCTCTCCGGATGGCGGACATCAAAGATCTTAAATCCGGTCGGGTTTACGCAATGAAGTTCGAGGCTGCACAAAAAACGTCCCGCAAGGATCGCCATTCAATCAGGGGCGTGGAAGCGAGTGCTCCGGATTCGCACTCAACTTGTCTCTCGGAAATTAAGCGACAAATCAACGAGATCTCGGGGACCCTGAAGAAGGCTCGTAAAGACCAAAGTGGACAACCGCTGAAGTGCTGGAAATGTGGCGGTGAGGGCCACGTACGAAAGAACTGCGAAGCTCGCCAAGAAAAGAAGAAGTCTCCCAAAGTTTTCCAGATTTCCCCAAGAAGTGGCGGCTGCAACGGACTCTTCATTTACGCTTATGTGAATGGGTTTCCCTGCGAAATGATTGTGGACACAGGAGCCAACGTTACCATTATTAAGACTGATGTGGCTCGTCAATTTGGACTAAAGATCTTATGGACGCCGCCCTGCGTTACTCTCCAAACTGTGACAGGTGACAAAATCGAGATTGAAGGAAAAGTGAACTTAGAAATAATGTTCGGGAGTGCCACTTACCATCACACGGCATTCGTCGCTGACATTACTGATCCCTTCATTCTCGGACTGGACTTTTTGAGGAAATTTGATTTTTCTATAGACTTTAAAAATAATGAGCTGCACTCAATGAGGGAAGACATAGCAATTTTCAATGCTGAAAATAACTCAAAATCCGCTCATCAAATAATAGCCCAAACAGATTTATTGATTCCCCCAAGATCAGAAATACTAATACCTGGCTCCCTCAAGGAAAACAACAGCTTTAAATTCGGCCTCATTGAATATCCTAACCAGAATAATAGCCCAAAAGGAGTACTGGTGGCATTTACGCTTGTGGACCTTTCAAGGAATGCAGTTCCTGTGAGAGTCGCCAATGTAGGTGAAAGACCGAGGAATATCAAGAAAGGAGAAGTGTTGGCAACTTGTACTCCCGTAAACTGCATCATCAGAAGAATTGATTCCTCCGAGACTGTGTCTTCCGAATCCTTGACTTCGAAATTAATTGGGAGTGCAGCATTATCGAAGGATCAAAGATACGCTGCGGAAAAATTGGTGGACGACTTCAAGCAGGTGTTTTCATCTACATCCGAAGATGTTGGTCGCACGAGTTTAACGCAGCATAGGATCGACACTGGAGATCATCCCCCTATCAAGCAGCATCCAAGACGACTACCGTTTGCCAAGAAGGAAGAGGTTGAGATCCTCTTGAAAGAGATGCAGGAGAATGACGTCATCGAACCCTCATCCAGTCCTTGGGCATCTCCTATCGTCTTGGTCCGAAAGAAAGACGGCTCCACCAGATTTTGTATTGATTACCGACGCCTGAATGACATCACCAAGAAGGACAGTTACCCTCTTCCACGGATCGATGACACTCTGGACACCCTTTCCGGACACAAGTGGTTTTCGACCCTGGATTTAAAGAGCGGCTACTGGCAGGTGGAGATACACCCCGACGACCGAGAGAAGACGGCGTTTACAACCGGACAAGGCTTGTGGCAATTTAAAGTGATGCCGTTCGGCCTCTGCAATGCACCAGCCACGTTCGAGCGTCTTATGGAGTCAGTGTTACGAGGACTCTCTTATGAATCCTGTCTTGTCTACTTGGACGACATCATCATCATAGGACGCAGTTTTGAGGAACATTTGGCTAATCTTAGGAAGGTGCTGCAAAAGCTTAAGGAAGCCAACCTGAAGTTAAGCCCGTCCAAATGTAATTTGTTCCGCCGTGAGGTGAACTACCTTGGTCACATTATCTCTTCTGAGGGTGTACAAACAGATCCAGATAAGGTATCCGCAGTCAAGAATTGGAGCCGCCCCGAAAATGTCCATCAGCTGCGAAGTTTCTTGGGGCTCTGCACGTACTACAGGAAGTTTGTGAAGGGTTTTTCCCATATTGCACGACCTTTGCATAAACTGACGGAGAGCAAACAAAAATTTGAATGGTCCAAAGAATGCGAGGATGCATTTCTACAACTGAAGGAGGCTTTAACATCAACGCCTATTCTCTCTTATCCTCGGCCTGAAAAATCCTTCATACTTGACACTGATGCGAGCGACGAGAGCGTTGGAGCTGTTTTATCTCAAGAAATAGACGGTAACGAACATGTCATTGCCTACTGGACAAATGCTTATCCAAGTCGGAGCGAAATTATTGTGTCACGAGAAAGGAATTGCTCGCCATAGTTAAAGCTGTAGAACATTTCCATCATTACCTCTACGGCCGTAAATTCCTGCTCCGGACTGATCATGCCTCTTTAACTTGGCTGTTGAATTTCAAGAATCCAGAGGGCCAGGTAGCCAGGTGGATACAGCGGCTCCAGGAATATGACATCGAGATTAAGCACCGAAAAGGCTTGTCACACGGGAATGCTGACGCATTATCAAGAAGACCTTGTTCCGAGAACTGCCATTATTGCTCCCGAATTGAGAAACAATACGGGACGACAATCCCTACTGCCTGTCAAGTTACTGCTACTTCATCATCTTCAGATCCTGATCCATGGAGTGACGACCAAGTTAGAAAAGATCAGCTTGAAGACCCAGACCTAAAGCCTATCATAGAGTTAATGGAAAAGGACAGTCGGCGACCTAGTTGGCAAGACGTTTCTATCTACAGTCCTGCAACGAAGAGATACTGGGCTCTATGGAAATCTCTCCAGTTGCGAAATGGCGTCCTGTATCGGAAATGGGAATCTGACGATGGTAAAGCATTCAAATGGCAGTTACTCATTCCCAGATCAAGAATTCCAGACGTTCTAAAGGAATTGCACAGTAGTCCGACTGGAGGACACTTTGGTATCCTGAAAACCCTCCACAAGGTTCGAGAGCGCTTCTTCTGGAGCAAGGCGAAGGATGACGTGGAGAAGTGGTGTCATTCTTGTGACGCCTGTGCTGCCCGTAAAGGACCGAAGAGAAGAAGCCGCGGGAAACTACATCTTTACAACGTAGGAGCTCCTTTCGAACGAATCGGGATCGACATTCTTGGTCCTCTACCGAAAACTACTGATGGGAACAAATACATCCTCGTTGCCATTGACTATTTCACCAAATGGCCCGAAGCATATTCCATTCCGGATCAAGAAGCTACCACTGTAGCAGAGACTCTAGTCCAGCATTGGATCTCGAGATATGGGACACCTTTGCAGATCCATTCCGATCAGGGAAGAAACTTCATCTCTGCTGTGTTTAAGGACCTATGTGATATCCTCAAAATTGAGAAAACTCGAACGACACCACTACACCCACAATCGGACGGCATGGTGGAGAGATTCAACAGGACAGTCCTTAATAATCTCTCGCTTAGGTCTCCAAAAATCAACAGGATTGGGACAAGAAACTTCCTCTGTTCCTGCTGGCCTACCGCAGTGCTGTCCACGAGACCACCGGATATTCCCCATCACAGATGCTCTTCGGCAGAGAGCTTCGGCTACCTTGTGATCTCGTCTTCGGTCTCCCTCCAGATGCGCCTTCATCGCCTGAGGAATACGTCCAGGATCTCCAGGCCCGGTTGGAGGACGTTCATCACTTCGCACGGGAGCGAATCAACATCGCGACGGAGAAAATGAAGACCCGATACGACACAAGGTCCACTGGTCATGACTTTCAAGAAGGTGACAAAGTATGGCTATGGAATCCCATCCGACGTAAAGGTCTGTCACCCAAATTGCAGTCGCATTGGGATGGACCTTACACAGTTCTCCACCGGCTGAACGACGTCGTAGTGAGGATCCAGAAGTCATCACATTCAAAACCTAGGGTTGTCCGTTATGATCGGCTAGCCCCATACTATGGCCATAGTTCGTAAAATAAATCTAAAGCTACCATGGTAATTTGTTTGTAAATTTTGTAAATAACTTTTGCCTTTAATTGTTTGTAATATTACTTTATCAATGTTATTATTTCTTTCATGTTCTCATTATTATTGTTTATCATGTTTATGATTGGTCATCATGTAATGTGTGTATCTGTAAGTTTTCCCTTGCTTCCTTTCTGGGGATTGTACTGCCCGGGACGTGCAGTCCTTGGGAAGGGGGCAATGTTACAAATCTTGTAAATAGTTGTTGTTTTTCCTGCCTTGCTTTATTTTCATTAGTTTTGGTTTTATCTGGCGACATGTTGCAAATGTATCTGAAGATATCACTTTTATCATCTGTATACCGGCCCTGAAATACTTTGCAGTTTTTACACTTGCCCTAACTTTAATAAGCGTGAAGACATTTTCGCGTGGTTTTTTTTCTTATCGCTAGAATTTGTGAATGGATTGTTCAAAGTTATGAATGAAACAAAATATTCCAGGTTTTTCTCGAATATTGTCGTAATTTCTTTCCGTGTATAAATAGCTGGCCTTGAACACAAGTCAGTCAGTTATTTTCAGATTTGATTCTGGTGACTCGTTTTCATCCGCTTGGGCGGATGGTTGTTTTGCTTTTGTAATTGCTTAATTACTGTTCACGTTAGATACGTGGTGCTGAATTACTGTTGAGAGTACAGTGTACTGTTTTGCTACCTAATTGCTGGATGTTTAGCAATTGTTTCCTGCTCATATTGTAAATAGTGTAAATACTTGTAAATAAATTTATAGTTACTTCCTCAAGATTGGAATGCTCATTTAAAGAAAGTTGAAGGTGCTACGGACTCGTTACATTATTATTATTATTATTTCTCTTTTGAAAACGATGGAGGATTTTTTTTTTTTTGGGAGGAACGATGGAGCTTTTTGAAAACGATGGAGGATAAACGGAGGAACTGTAACAGTTACACTCTTTAAAAGGTGCGACAAAACTTTATTTATTCGTTAATTACTTTTTACGTGTCTATTTCATTTGATGAGAGGGGTATATTTTACTTTTCGAAATCAGCTCTAAGTGCTAAAAAAGTATGTTTGACATAATTTTCAGTCTCAGATAATCAGAGACATATGCGAGAATGCCGATGTCGATGTACGGGAAAGTAGGTTCGTTTAGTTCTTGACAGAACTTCTTGTTAAATATTATATCGTAGGCAGAAAAAAAATTTAGTAAAACAAGTATGTACCCTCTGGGGTCTATTGTAACTTTTGAGGAACGATTTTTCTTTCCTTAGTAAAAAAGTTATTTTTTACATGATATGTTTTAAATTATTTTTCCTGTCCATTAAACACTGTTTGTAACCAGTATACAAAGTATCTTTGGAAAAAAAAGTGAGGTTATGTGTTAATGAGCTAAACAGGAACCTCTGCTTCCAGCATCATACTGTTGTTTTTACAGTATAATACAGCTAAATTTTGTTGTTTGCATGAGTCACGATTATTTTGGAAAAAGTCCAGAATGTGAAGTTTATTCCAACGTTAGAGATGCACAAATATGCAGGTATACCGCAGACACGTGTTTCGAGGCTACAAGGAGCCTCTTTTTCAATGCAAGAGGTGTGAGCTTTAGGATGATGAGTCATCCGATAAAAGCAACACTTTCGAACAAAAGACAGTATAAATAGCAAGAACTGGATATTAACTAAACAAACAAGACAATGCTTAGAGCCGAAATTTATTACATGAAACCATCAAGAAAAAACCGTTAAGAAATAAATTTCCAAAAGATCCCATAGATCATTACTTAGACATATTTATGATCACAATTAATGACAATATTTATGATCTATGGGATCTTTTGGAAATTTATTTCTTAACGGTTTTTTCTTGATGGTTTCATGTAATAAATTTCGGCTCTAAGCATTGTCTTGTTTGTTTAGTTAATATCCAGTTCTTGCTATTTATACTGTCTTTTGTTCGAAAGTGTTGCTTTTATCGGATGACTCTTCATCCTAAAGCTCACACCTCTTGCATTGAAAAAGAGGCTCCTTGTAGCCTCGAAACACGTGTCTGCGGTATACCTGCATATTTGTGCATCTCTAACGTTGGAATAAACTTCACATCTATCACACAAAGGTATTTATTTTCTTCAAAGTCCAGAATATTTCTCTGCTACCAGGCATTTCAAATTTTTCCAGGTTTTGTAAAAAATGAATGTAGATCTGGAGAGGGCAAATTTTACAGGGAAACAACAAAAACCACTCCCACATTGTGTAAAAACATTCATTTTCAAAGCCAAGGGAGGCCCCCTAACCCTCTATGCCCCGACGGGACTCAGAAGTCATTCATTTAGCATCATGAATCCTAAATGGCTGGAATCATACTGTTACAAATCTTGTAAATAGTTGTTGTTTTTCCTGCCTTGCATCATTTTCACTATACTTCGCAGCAGTTTAACTTGGCAGTGACGTCACTACGGGCGGAGCCAATAAGAGCTCACAAGCAGTCAGCGGTCTCCTCTAATTCGCCAAGTAGGCTGTGACGTTTTATCTAGCTCGTTTTTCATAGGCTAACGTCACGCTGTTGGCTCCGCCCGTAGTGACGTCACTGCCAAGTTAAACTGCTGCGAAGTATAGTTTTGGTTTTATCTGGCGACATGTTGCAAAAGTATCTGAAGATATCACTTTTATCACTTGTATACCTTGTAGTTTTTACACTTGCCCTACATTTAATAAGCGTGAAGACATTTTCGCGTGATTTTTCTTTTTATACTAGAAGTTTCGTGAATGGATTGTTCAAGTTATGAATGAAACAGAATACTCCAGATTTTGCTAGAACGTAGTAGAAATGTCCTTCCGAGTATAAAAAGCTGGCCTTGAACACAGTCAGTCAGTTTTTCTCAGATTGGATTACTGAGATGCTCGTTTTCATTCGCTTGGGCGAATGGTTGTTTTGCTTTTGTAATTGCTTAATTACTGTTCACGTTAGATACGTGGTGCTGAGTTACTGTTGAGAGTACAGTGTACTGTTTGCTGCCTAATTGCTGGATGTTTAGCAATTGTTTCCTGCTCCTTTTGTAAATAAGTGTACATGCTTGTAAATAAATTTATAGTTACTTCCTCAAGATTGGAATGCTCATTTAAAGAAAGTTGAAGGTGCTACGGACTCGTTACAATACTTTTACTTGAAAGTACCACTCTTTGTACTTCGCCGGGAGGTCGACAATTGCAACCTGCGATCTGAGACAGTTTTCGTAGGCGGCTCTAAGGCGTAGGGGGCCTAGACCCTACTGATTTTCAATTTTTTTTAATTCGTTATACAGTCAAACCAATCTCGAATTTCACGGGACAGAAGAAAAATTCGAGAAACGGAGGTTTCGAGATACAGGGGTTGTGATAAAATTTGCAAAAATAAGCAATTGGGACAAAGTCAAATACTTAATAGATTGTTTTGCATTGATATTGTTCAATATTTTACTGTACGACATGTTGTGCGTCTACGTTTTACCAATTGTGATGACTATTGGTAGCAAGTTAATGCACACCTTTAAGTACGAACATAGTTTTTGAATGATTGTGCAGAAGATGATTTTTGTCTCCAATCCATACCATTGATAAAGATGACTAGAGATGAAATTGAAAAATGAGTCTTCAAAATTCGAGATATAGAGGTTTTTGTTAAAAATCATTTGAGATAAACATGGGGGAAAACATTAAATTCATGCTGTAAAAGCAGGGAAATTGAAAAATTGCGACATAGAGAGGTTTTCTAGCCAAGCAGGTTCGAGAGAAACGGGTTCGACTGTATATGTTTGATGTATTTTCAATTTAAAAGAAAAGAAAATAAAACAATTTGGGCATAGAAGGTCGAATGGCCGGCCTGAAAATCAGTTCAGAAAGAAAGTGTCTTTTGTGAAGTTTAAATCCAACGTTAACAATGCACAAATATACAGGTATACTGCAGACACGTGTTTCGGGGCTACAAAGAGCCCCCTTTTCAATGCAAGAAGTGTGAGCTTTAGGATGAAGAATCATCCGATAAAAGCTTTTATCGGATGATTCTTCATCCTTGTGGCCCCGAAAAACGTGTCTGCAGTATACCTGTATATTTGTGCATCGTTAACGTTGGATTTAAACTTCACATCATCGCACAGAGGTATTTATTTTCTTCAAAGTGTCTTTTGTCTCACCGATTCCTCTGTGCCAGGACTGGTTCCCCTTCGCCTCGTCCTGGATGAGCTCGGTGTAGAAGAAGGCGAACTCTCCGGAGGCCGTCATGTCCAGCCTCTTGGCGACCAGCATCATCTCTCGGACGTCCTTGTCGCCCCCCAGGATCACGATGACTGCAAGAGACAGAAGAGTCACTGAAAGTTGTCGTTCTTAAGAGCGAGCACACTGTAAAAAATGACGTTGTTTTTGCAGTTCGATACAGTTAACTTTATAGTAATAAACTGTAACAAATGAACGTTGTTTTTAAAAAGCAGTGAGTAACCGCCCCTAAGCAAGGGCTAAGGCAGAAACGTGCAATACACCGCCAACTCGACCAGCTCGAAACAGCTG
Source organism: Uloborus plumipes (assembly GCA_038373865.1). Lineage (NCBI taxonomy): Eukaryota > Metazoa > Arthropoda > Arachnida > Araneae > Uloboridae > Uloborus > Uloborus plumipes. The sequence goes on from JAXGGA010015725.1 coordinate 27,935, forward strand.
TCCAAATGGATCGAAATGGTCGAGTTGGCGGTGTATTGCATGTTTCTGCCTTAGCCCTTGCTTAAGGGCGGTTACTCACTGCTTTATACCTTGCGCTCTGCCCAAAAAAATTTACGAGTTGTACCATACTAAATGCGGTCGCTCGCTGGTATTTGTAATTTCACATTAGCTACCAGTTTTTTTGGCTCTCTTTGCTATATAAGAGGATTTTTGCCTCCAACTCGACTACTTTCGTATTCCATGCTGATGAGAGCAGAATAAGCTCGAAACAGCTGTCCATGGATCGAAATGGTCGAGTTGGCGGTGTATTGCATGTTGTTTTTACAGTTCGATACAGTTAACTTTATAGTAATAAACTGTAAAATTGCTCATTTTACAGTACCAAACTGTCAAATTGCTGATTTTGCAGTAGTAAACTGCAAAATTGCTATTTTTACAGTTTATTACTGT
>JAXGGA010015726.1:0-28382 GCA_038373865.1 Uloborus plumipes
AACTTGAATGCAAGTTCTATTTTTTGCAATTATAATTGCGATAGAAGCCAATTGTAGAAGCAAGAAATCCAACGAATACGATCCTATAGGAATTCGTGATTGCAAAGAACATAGTTTTAATTCAAGATGTCCAATCTCATATTAATGTTTTTATTATTATTACGATTTATTTTTAATGAAACAATGTCAAAAGTAATATGGGAAATAAGGAAAATATTACGTATCTGTAAGAGTATTAAACACATACAAACATCCATTTTTTGAAAAATTCAAATCTTTATTTTGTATACTTGTAATGTTTCAGAAGAGTAGAACGTAGAATTTATAGTACATTTTGGTGTCGTGTATGACATGTAAAATAAATGCTTTAATAAATCTCGAAATAATGAAAATAGTCATGTGTACTACAAAAAAAAAAGCTATACTATTGATGAATGAATTGTACCTATTAAAAAGCTTGAAATTGTAATAGAAATTACCATAAAACAAACACACTGCTCATGTTCAATAAAAATTATGTTTTTGAGACAAAAAAAGAAATTTACGTAAGTCAAAGGGAGCCAAAAACGCATAGTTGCTGAATAACAAGGGAAAACACGGATAGGTTTAAAAAAATGGATCAACTAATTGTGGCAATTGGTGCAGCTGTATATAAATTATATCCTTTTTTTTTTTATTCACTAGAGTGTCCAGGGTGAAGCATATCTTGCACCAAAGTTTACTCATAATTGCAGTTTAGTGAAGGTTATTTTTATCCAATGAAAATTAGAGAAGCTAATGGTAAAACAGGTAGCTTGCTTTTTTTTTTAAGCTAACGGAGCCGTTTGGAATAAAGACGCAAAACATACAAAATAAATAAATAAATAAATAAATAAAATCGACTAGTACTGTGAATAAAACTGAAAAAAGGTATCTTTCTCCGATTTTTCCCTTATAATTTGTCCTCCATTTTTGTCTTTGTTACTAATGTAAATATACGCATTTCCGTCAATTTAAATTATTTCTTTATTACTATTTATTTATTTATTTATTTATGTATTTAGTGTGTTTGTGTGTGCTTGGAATGTCTGGAAGAGAAAAAAAGCGATTATATTCTGCGCATACTTAATTCTTTTAAAAAATTGATAATGTATAAAAAAATAAGTTATAATTTTAAAAATTAAATAAAAATATTTAAAAAAATATTTAAAAAAATAAATAAATAATATTTAAAAAAATAAATAAAATAAAAAAGAGGGACAAAAATAAAAAGCATGTGGCAAAAATTAGTGGCAGTACTTTGAGACCACTTGTCTGTTGCTAAATAAATAGGAATAAATTATAAAAATTTATTTGTTTGTTTCTATCGTCTCTGATACTTAAAGACGGGCTGTCACATTTGAAGTAAATATACATATCGAAATTTCAGTTTCACTATCTCTGAAAGAAAAATAGATTCAGAAAAAAATTGCTGAAATAATAACAGATTTCTAATTTGAACAATATAGTAACTTGATTTAGTAGTTTCAAAAACACGTCAAATTTACAGTATACATAATCCGAAAACGTTTGGAGCGCTATAATTCAGAAAAAGTTCCAGTTTGCCTAAAAAGAGCTTCATTAAAAAGGAAGTTAACGGAGGTGTGTTCTGAATCTTTTCCGAAAGCAAAGCAAATGTGCCTCACTCAGGATATTTTTAAATTTAAACTTCGGAACACATTTGAGAACACGTTGGGGGCAGATTTGGGAACAAATTGAGGACACATCCTTGGGAAATCATCGCTTTTTTTCGTACTGGCATAATTTTTTTTCTGCCAGCCGATAGCTAGTTGTAAAAATTTTTTGTTAGTGAATCATCAGTTGGCATCGAGAATGCCTTTATAAAGGACAGGCTTTCCTAGTAAAAAAAAATGGGCAATACACTTTCCAGAAATACGTCTGGCGTCTGTCAGGCGAGACCAGGGGCGGCAAATAAGGGGGGCAAGAGGGGGCGGTTGCACCACCAAATATTTTTCGCGGAATGTTAAAAAAAAATGTGAATTCAATTTATATATAACACAAATCAATGATCACGTTCAAAAGAAACTAAAATGGGTAGTTCATTTCCAACAAAAATTGATTAAGCTCATCCTGAAACATATTCTCAAGATTATTTCTAATAAGAGAGGTGTCTGCAAAAAATGCTCTGAAACAAATATTACGGGACAAGAAAGGATTTTCAACTTTAGCTGTTTCGGAAGTAGCTCAAGACACTGGGAATCAATGGAAAAAAAAACTAATTACTAATCAAGACATTTGGTTTGATAACCAATTACAAAATAATTTTTCGCTTTGGTCGTAAAAATTTAAATTGTTTAAATTTAACTCCAATTTTTCTAAATATTAAATCCATTTCGAGATGCTTTTTTTTCACCAATATATATTTTGTTTCATACTAAGGTACTTCATATTTAAGAAACACGCCCCCTCAAACGAAATGATGAAATGCCGCCCCTGTGCGAGACTGCTGTAAAATTAACAGTTAAAACTAGTAAAAAATACAATATATTTGGAAGAAATCAGTGTTCCACAAATATCCTAAATTGTTTGTTTGCCTGTTTAAACTTGGCTGCGTATTGGCTACTAACCATTTGCAGACCTTGCGCATTCCCCGAAACTGGCAATCATTCTTTCATGTGGTACCACTATCGGCGAAGGCCATTGCCACGAGAATTTTAGCGCAAAGTTTCCCTACTAGATGGAGGCACCTGGGCTCTATTCAATGCGAGACGTCACTAAGAGTTTAATTTTGCTGATCCATGCTAAACAAGTACTCGAGGGATCTTTTACTTGCCGCATAATCATACGACATGGATGTTGTCAATTTTCTGCGTCCTGAAAATTCACTAACTGTAGCCAAGTTTTATCATACGCTTTTGGGTTTGAGAGGCCAGCGACTTAACCACTATGTTCCAAAATGATTGCTACAAAGTTTTGTAAAAAAGAGACATGAGTCAGTGTTCAAAGGGTATCAAATCCTTTCCAAAAGGACTCAAAAATTATGTTGAACCAAATTAGTGTTATAAAAAGAGTTCTTAGAAATATTGCTATAACTGTTCTAAAAATGTAGTTCAAAATGCTCTAAAAAGGGGAACAAATGTCAGCGCTCAAAATATGTTCAAAAAGTGCTTTAAGATTTGTAGTGAAATATGAAATCATAAATTGTTCTTAGTTACTGTAGTATCAAAGGACCCTTCATTTTGCAATTATATTATGATGATCTCAGGATTTTAACTGATGATTTATGCAAAAGATAATGGTTGGCTAATTCCTATTTTTTTTTTATTGAAACATTATGGAAATTGTGAACAATTCTATTTTTATAAATTTCCCACCCCCCCCCCCCTGTTAAAAATTAAATTTCTTGCAATTTTTAAGTTATTAAAAATTCTACTTTGTAAAAAGTCTGAAATTTTTTTAAAAAATGCAGAAAAAATTGTCGTGTGTGAGTAAAATACAATTCTAAATTGACACATATTATTATTTTCCTCAAAAGTATTAAAGATCGTTTTTGGTTAAGATATGTACATATAAGGAACATCGTTCATAAAATTTAAAAGGCATCTGTCTATTTTATGTAATTAGCGAAGCATCGATTTCTTTATGTAGGTAGTTTCCTTGATATGCAATGACGAAATTGTTGTTTATGGTAAAGTAGTATTTGTTTCAGTTCCATCATCCTCATATTCTCGTCAGAGAGTTTGCTTTAAAAATGAAAAAAAAAAAGACTTGTAGATTGAGAAGTTACCATCACCTCCGCTGCATAGATACAGAAATTTAACATTTGATGCCATATAGGAAACGTGTTCCAGAGACGAAACCCATCTATACCTTCGATACCAATTCCATCTACTGCAAATGCAAAAAAAAAAAAAAGCACAGTCCGAGGCCTCAGTTATGGTTTGTTTGCAAAATATTTTGTAGATCGAGATTGAAAGGATACAAGTCATGAATACAATATGGATCCCTTCCCCTTGCCTCATTCTTTTGCTCCTTCGCTTCCGGCTCTTATTCCATTCGGTATTGCCTTTTCCCCCGTCACCATAGCTCTTACTCCCTGACAGCAGAGCCAAAAATATTGACTCTGCCGGACCGTCCGGCCCACTTCACAATGCACTGGGACTATCTGGGCGCTCAGCCCAGCGCAAGAAAAAGCGGGTACCAGATATTTCATTCCATTTACTCACAGGGCCCAAACATTCGTGATAACTGGAATTTTTTTTCGAGCCTTATCGCGAAGTCTAGAGGCTAGCTATTCCTTGCGAGGAAAAGCTACTTTTGCGCGTGGTAAGGACATCTAACTGTCGCATAAAAACGCAATTTTTTTCTTTGCCAAAGGTTTTGGGTGGTGCTTATGCGTTCTCGTTTTGGAAGCGTTCCTTTTTTTTTACTTTCTTTTTAACAATATTTGTTTCTTCCCTCTGCTTAAGGCGTTTATTTAGTTTTTTTTTCTTTTCAAAAGTTGCAGTTAGCGCAATCAAAAATGCATTTTTTTTTTCAATTTTATAAAAGATACTTTACGAACATTACATGGGTTTTTCTTCTTTTCTGTTTCTTGTATTTATCAGTGCACTGTTAAAATTTTCCGAATTTTATGCTTGTAGTTTCACATCCACATTTTCACTCTCAAAATCTTCATTTCTCCTTTTTGATGATTCAAATTCTATATAAGCGATTAAAGCTTTTCAATTGTTTGTCATTAGCCACTGCATAAATAACCGCTGTTGTTTATACTAAGCAACTTCGAATTCTCACTGAAAAAACGTATTTTACATATTTCAGCATGCATTTGCAATTTCATTGTTTTTTTTAAGGAGAGATAAATAGAGGGAGAAAACTCGGCTTTTTCCACTCATTAAGTTTTTTTTTCTGCGTTGAAAAATCACTGTTTCTGCTATAGCACCAGATTTCAGCTGTTTTATCACTGTTTGTAATTGTTTGTTGTTAAATTAATATGAATAAATCAAAGTTTCCTCATGCATCAAAGACATTAGCTGATCAAATTGCAGTCAAAGGCATTGCCGGTCGAAAGTTTATAGAATAAGGTTTTTATTTATCGAATTTCTGCTTTGCCCTTATCTGTGTGTTTTATGTTTGAAGGATTAAAAAAATATTTAATTCTGATTGAAATTATGAGAATTGAACAAAAGTTTATTTTAGTTGTTTTGAAGATCAAAACATTATTTTCTCAAAGTAGTGAACGTGTATTCAATTGTTCGTAAATCATTTTAAGACGGTAAATTTAATTTTCATTTTGATGCACGGCACCAAACTGCAAATGAATTAAGATGTTTCTAGGAATGAAAGCTTGTTAGTTAACTTAATATATCCAAATATATCAAAACACTGTCAAAAAAGGCCATTGTTTCAAATTAAAATGATCTCTGACTAAATACCTGACGCATTGTTCTGTAATTTTGGTTACATCATTTGCACATGCGCAGCGAAATGCTAATTCCTTTAAATGATTCCTCATATTCTATGAATATGTAAACAGTTTTATTCCTAATTCTAGTGAAATGTTTCTTTTATATGCAGCCAAAATTTCTGAAAGTTGTTCAAATTTCTTGGGAAAGTACTCGTTATAAGCTAAAATGTGCGAAAGAAATAAGTATATTTAAAAGATGCCATGTTATATATATATATATTTTTTGGAGGTTTGAGGTCGTTCTCATATATCCCTCAACATTTTATTTGCAATGCTATTAAATGTATAGCTTTAAGAGAACAAATAAATTACTTGTAGTACATGTGTACACGTGTAATTAAAGTTCTACTATAAACTGGAAAGTATGAACTACAGCATACCTTTATATGGCGAAAGTTTCAGAATTTCAGGTATCTCACTCGCAATATAAAACAAAATGACAAGTTTTTGGAAGTGTCTAACGTACTTTTATTTGTCTTTCAAGAAAAAAGTTAAAAAGTAGGTAGAAAATAAGTACTGCCAGTCCATGTAAAAGCATTTATTTTGTGAGAACATGATGGCAGCGAATGTAATAGTTTCACAAGAAATGATAATACTAGTGGGCAATGAACATTTTTTTTTTTTTTTTTTGCTTTTGAAATTAATCACATATACGTTTGTATAATCTAAAGCCACAATTTTGTTCTTTGTGCAGTTTCACATAGTTAGTTCTGACTAAATATATGCGCTGTCAAGTGCGGAACAAGATGGCTGTTTTTCCGCTAAATGACCCAAAACATGAATTTTCAAAGAAATAAACTGAAAATTCCATAGTACTACCGATTGCAAAAATAACTACAAAACTCTGCTGACGAAAAATGCCGATCAATTAAAAGTGCAATCAATCGCTTGACATCAAAAAAGAGGTGCATGATTGATTTTTATTAACATGTTCTGTGTACTTTTTACGATAAATGGTCATTTTCTGCTCGTCAAAAATAACTCATAGTTCTTATGTGGAAAACAGTGAAATAATTAGAAATGTATTCCAACTCATAGCCGATTAAATGAAATTCTGTATTTAAAAGAAAACAATTATCATGGGAGCTCTGTGCACCGCCAAAAGCAACAATAAAACACAATTCTAATTCCAAAATATATTTATCTATCACATATTTTTAAAATTCAAGAGCAGTTTTTTTCTATTTCAATCTTAATTCATAAAGAAAATGACTCTCAAAAATTTTATGGTACGGAACTCCTGAAATTTTCTCGAAAGTAGGAAATCTAAGATAAATAAAAATGTTATCGTAACCCCTTTTTGGTGTCGTTTTGGCTGTAAAACCAGTAGCCATAAAGTACACATCGTTATCTTAAAAGGCTCCCTGCGGCAGAAACTGATCATTGATACCAACAGTCTAGTATCGTGACGTCAATGCTATGGGACAAAGGGCTCAAGGGACAACTAATAGAATTTTCGGGGGTTAGCCCACCCCACACTTTTCCCGCCAGTTTCCACGCCTACGGAAAGTAGCCAATGATTGAAAGGATCGCCCTTAAACATGAAAGACACTTTCACCCCCCTGAAAAAGATGTTCCCAGCAAGCTGTCGATAACATTTAAAATTTAATTAAAATGTATCTCGTGTGTTTACCTTTCGGAAATTTAACATGTTGCACAGTATATGTTTTACACACGGGTATCCACTTTTTTTCCTTTATGATAGTGCCGGTTTGTCATACTTTTTTCAAAATGGAATATTAGTGATAAGGGTGAGTCATTTACACCATTTATTACGAGATATTGAAATAACTGTTGTTAAATATTTCTAATAATGTAAATATATGTATATACATGGCTTCTTTTTTAAAGCATGATTTGATCAAAATAATTCTTAGTGAATCAGAACGAAATATAAAATAGCAGCAAATATTTTTATATTGGTCGAAGTTATTCATTGATCGAATGATAATATTGCTTGCTCTTGCAAAGCTGATGTTTTATTTTTATACTTATGTGCTATGAAAATACTTTAAACTATTTTACGGTTATGATTCCAATTACATCTTAAAAAATTGGATAATTAACGAGAAGAGCAAACATACAGATCAAAAAATTTTTAAATAAAACATTAGTTGCTCACACATAAAATCTATTTCCGGATGATGACTAATTATTAATCGAAGTGAAAAACATTTATTTTGTTCACTATCGTAAGTTAAAGACACTAATTTTATTATGTTTGCTGTACCTGAAATGAGCATTAGCATTTCTTTTTATAACAGTTTTTTTCCCCCGAAAACTCTTTATAAAATATTTTCACGTAATTAATTTAAGCTATCCAATGATTGAATATAAAATGCTTCTGTACTTAGTTTTTCTTTTCTAACTCTTCACTTGACTTCATTCGAATACTTTGAGCTATGGGTTTTTCTGTTTTGATTTCTGCAAACAAAATAGTATATTCGACAACATTAATAGAAAATGAAATAAATGTCGATGTAAGAAATTTTCAGAAAGGACTCTTGGTATAGATGTCATGTAAAATAAGATTTATCTTAACAAGTTTCTACAAAATTCAATGTTTCTGAAAATTATCCTTTTATAAATACGTATACATTTATGTATGCATTTTCAGTTTATTTACTTGTTGGGTGGACAGTTGAAGAGTAAATTTAAATTGTAAGAATAATGTGAGTACGATAAGATTAAGCGAGAATATTGATTATAAATAAAAAAAAAAACTGATCACGTTTCCATCAAATTGTGTGTTCAAATCTTAAATTTATGGTTTCAATACAAGAAAAAACAAAATGTCAGTAATACAGAAAATAAGTGATTTCGTTCCATGCTGCTTGAGCCTAACAGTCTTTTTTAAAAGCTATTTTCTGAAAACGATTATTTATATACAGCTAAAGAGAAGAAATATATAATTATTTAAATACGTCGAACCTTCAACAAGAAATGCAATATTTAAGGATGACTTTAGTTTAGTCTTGTCTTTTACTAACTGATATAAAATAAGACACAAACTCATAAAATCCATTGAGGAAATGCTTGAGTGAGAGATTTTACAATTTGAACATGCTAACTGATAACATAAATTTAAAATAAATGCACTCAAAAACAAAATATTGGTGTAAATGTTTTTACTTCGGACGCAAGAAAGAATTCTTAACATGTGTGCTATAAAAGCATTTTCTTTATTTATTACAATTGTAAAACATAATTAAATTATTGAAAATCCATACGCAGTAATCTGTTCAACGATGCTGGTTTACTGTTTTTGCTTAAGAAAATGGTTCGATAACTAAGTACATATATATATGTACTTAGTATATATTTATAATACATATACATACATATTTATAATGAAATAATATCATAATAATATCATAAAATCAATACATATTTATAATAAAATGAAAATACTTTGGAAAAGTTAAAGATATATTTTAAAGATTTTTAACTTGCTTAGTGCGGTCAATAATAACTCTATACAAATGAATTATGTACTTTTAAATTGCAAGTCAATTTTTTACGAACCATGAAAATAACGTATTTAGTCGATAATGCTGTTTTAAAAATGCGAAAACATTTCAACAATAGCTTCAATGGTCTACTGCAGTTTGGATTCTTTAAAGTAACTCAGTTTAAGCTACTAACAAGCACCTATAATTCAAATGAACAACTATTGCATATTTTTGTATGATTTTTGATAAATACAATAATAAATAAATGACTGGCTCTTCTGAATTTTATGGGTCTTATTTTGCTATTTCTTTGCAATTCACGCTTACTACAGGATAAACGATAAACTCCAAGTATATTGTAATTTATGCATTTCATTCTTACTCTATCAATACCTCAAGTTTTAAAAAGTTGTTGAACTTAGATTTTCTTCGAACTTCCTTAAAATAAAAGAATTGTTTTGAATGACATTTTCAGAAATGTTGAAGCAAAAATACAATAATAAATGAAAAATAAGAATACTGCTGCCTTTTTCAAAACGTACAATTGATTTCTGAAAAATTCTGAACTATGCATTAGTCAAAAATATACAATGAGTTTCTAAATTTAAAAAAAAAATCATTTTCAATCAGTAGGATGCTTTCAAAAACACATAATTAGGTGGAGGCGGGAGGGAAGGGGAAGATCGTCCTAAAAACACGTGAAAAAAATTTCCAAATCTTAAATGATTTTTTTTTTCAAATCAGTCGGATGTTTTCAAAGATAGATAGTAAAAAAAAATCTATATCTCTGACAGCAATTAAATTATTCTACATGCACATCAAGCCTGAGAGGGAAAAAAACTTATCATTGTTAGCAGCTTGTGTTTAAAGACAGCGCCGACCCATTTATTCTTATCTGCCCTTGGTAACAGATGTACGATGCTGCAGATATTTTTTGCTGGTAATTGACAGATCATCTGCGGACACGCAGTAGCCTATCAGCTAGACAGGCAGAAAGCATTTAAACCATATAGATAACAAGTCCCTTTTTCCATTTTCCTGGCTGTTAATCAGCTGAAATGAAGACGAATATGTTTTGTACATAGCGCAATAATTAATACAAAAACATGGCTTGCTTATGGAATGCAACGTCATGTTGGGCTATATGGTGAATTGGATACTTGAGGGTCTCATAAATTCGAGGTGGCTAGGGGGGGGGGGGGTATGGAGGTAGAAATTACTTGAATTTATTGGAATTGTGGCTTTATATTCTGTGTTACACATAATTTAAATGCCATATCATGACACGATATGTTTTAATTATACCATACATACAAAGCGTAAATGAGCCATATATGGCTTATTCTCAAAAGATGTTTCAATCCCAACATTTGATACTTTATGAAAATATGTAGCATCTTTGTGCACCTTTTAGTTATTTTTGCTAAAATCAATTGATTTATTAATTTAATTCGTTAAAACTGGCATACTTTTTTGCCAGCGGTGTCCAGGGACAGGGGCGGCATTTCAACATTTCATTTGAGGGGGCGGGATTTTTAAAGATGAAGTACTTCTGTATGGAATAAAATACATATCAGTTAACAGAAAGAGGTCTTAAAAGAGATTAAATATTAAGAAAAATTAGAGTTATTAAAATAATTTAAATTTGTGTCCAAATATTTAATTTTTTAAATAAATCAACAATGCTCGGAATCAAGAACAAGACAAAAAAAATTTTCATCAATATACAGTGACTCGAGCTATTTCCTAGACTGCAAAGATGAAAATCCTTTCTTGTTCTGTTGTATTAATATTAGAGTTAGAAAACGCATATTTCCGATTCCTTTCTCTTTGAAATAATCCAGAGGAAAAAGTTTCGAGTTTCATCAACTTTTGTTGAAAATTGACGAATTTTTAAATTTTATTTTGCATGTGATCATTGATTAGTGGTGTACATAAATTGAATTTACCTGTGTTTTATCATTCTGCAGAAGATTTTTGGGAGTGCAACCGCCCCATCTTGCCCCCCTTAGTTGCCGCCCCTGTCCAGGGACTAATTTTCCAATAGGCAGACTAGGCGGCAAATTTTTACTTTTACCACGTTTTCTCTATTGCTATTCTTGAAAGAAAATGTTAGCACATTCTTGAATGTGCACATTCAAGAATGTGCACATTCTCGATGTCGCAACAAGATTGAAATTTTTCTAAGATTTTAGGCTTTGTGCTAAAGTTTATTTAATTGTGGATTCTCGAGTGATTGACGCGTATTTTCTCTTTTACACATTATCATTATATTTAGAAATTGTTTTATGTTAATATTGAGTCTTGGAGGTAAACAAATATGAGTAACGAGCGAAAAAATCTTAATGGTTCTAAATAAGGGAAGCATGCTAAATTAAAAACCGAAGAATAAAAAAGTCTTCAAAAAGTTTTTAAATCGCGATACACATTTTTAGAATGGGTAGTTTTCAAAAGCGGAAACTTTGGACATTTTGGAATAAATTCAGTAACAATTTACAAATAAAATGCCACCAAAAAGTGAGGAGTGGTAAGAAAATAATATAGATGAAATTATTCAAATCATTGATTCATTAATATATATATGTATATAAAATGCAAGATAAAGGTAATATTGTAAGTAAAAACGACAGCTGTGACAAAATGATCGAGGCAAAAGACATTGAAATTTAGTGCTCAGTGAAGATTCTTCTATATGAGTAACAAGCGTGCTTGAGAACTAAACCCTGGGGTTTTGCGTTTGGCTGACCTCCAAACCGGAACGTGTGTACGGCAACCAAGAGCCGATGGTCAAGTAAACTAAGATGGGCATAGTGAGAATACTTGTTCTTACTGGTTTCAGTTGCGTTTTTAGAGTCACGGAATTTTACTTCTTCTTTTGGGAGGGGAGGGGGGGCGGAAGATTTCAAGTCTGCCTAGGTGCGACAAGGAGCTAAATTAGGCCCTGGTGGTGCCTAAGTGGTAGGAGAGGGGGTCATGAAGCAGAATGCGCCATAGGCATTAAAGGATGTTTTTAGGCATATTTCTCTTTTTTTTTGGGGGGGGGAGGGTCTCGCTCTTGGGTGAATCTTGGTGATATTTGGAGGATGGTGACATTGCTCTTGGGAGGGGGGATGAACAACGCTGCTTTTTGGTTAGCAAATAACTAAGTGCAGTTAATTGTTTTTTGAAAGGACAATGTCCACTCTGCTACCAAACTCGGGAAGCGGAGGGAAAAAACCAAGTGCCAACCACCAAAAATTAACCAAGTGCTGTAGTTTGAGATTTTTCACAACACCATTTGTAACATTTAACAAACCCATATATTTTGAAGTAATAGTTAATTTACTCCAACTTTATCCGATATTTTAACGTATCATAATGATTCAATTCCTATCCTATATGGTATTCCAAGCTCCTTCAAAAAGAGTATCGACGCGGCAAATCCCCCACAATGACAAGAAATTGGAATTCAGAGAAACGCTGCGATTGAAAGCGAAAGCGGAGCGCCGAAAAAAAAAAAAAAATCAGCAAGCTCGAGGCAGAGCCGTTCCTCTTATTGCTTGACCTGGCAACGTTATGGCCACTTTCATTCGATAAATTTCCAACGAGTCTGCCCTTAGCACCTTAAAGAGTCGTTTCGCTGCTGGGGAGCGCGGATATAAGAATCTCCTGCATCACAGACCCAGAGTCATCTTCTCCCATCTTAAGCTGTAGGAATTCACCGTTTTCACGCCCTGTCACTGCTTCGAACATCTCTTAATTAATGTCTTCAAGATACAGAAATTGAATCCCACGTTTGTCTTCAAGATACAGAAATTGAATCCCACGTTATATTAGTAGTGTAGAGGTTTGATTATCCGTAAGGTTTGTTACCGGCATATCGAAAAACCAAAGTCAGTTTTTTTCTTTTTTTTTTTGCAAGTACTATTTCAAGTTTACCATGACAGTGATGTGACTTCTACCATAAACGTTAAAGATTGATCATCTCTATCAAACTAGGAAAAGAAATCTTTTTTTAAACAAGAAAAAAAAAGTAACTTTTTTCCCCCCCAGAAAAAATAAAAAAATAAAAAAACGGTTTTCCTCCGCGATTTTATTTATCTATTTTTGTACCTTATTGGAGCACTGAGCTTAATTCTACATTTATGTTTTTAATTTTTAACGTTTACTTATTTTATCGCTTGTAGTTAAATGCTGCTATCTTACAAGCGATAGAATATGAATATTAAAGTATTTTCTTACAACGTCGTTACTTTTTTTTTCTAGATAGTTATGTTTAAAATTTAAGAACAAAAAATAAAGTTAACAGTATTATTAATATCCAAGCGAAGACATAATCGGTATTAAAGATGCTTGTGTATTTTATAGTGGTGAGAAGTATTAAGACACAAACATCGATTGGCATTATATTCTACCAAAAATACAAACCATTGTTTTTCTTAGCGATGCTGAAAACTTGCTAATGCATTTATTTCAGTCAGGTTTTTTTAAGGATATACTGCTGAGATTTACGTATAGTCAAAATAATTATATATTTTATGCTCTCTTTACTTTCTTTTTGTATTCTTTTAATATGAGTGAAGCTTTTTGTGTATTCTTTAGCACGTATGATTCCGAGAATCGTTTCTCGAAACGATTTTATTTTGCTCATTGGGCGCAATTATACAAAGCAAATGCTTCTAGTCAACTGATGCAAGTGACAAGTTACCCGTGTCAATAAAACATACACATAAGCAAATAAATGCCATTTATTTTTTTTTTCAAAAATGTGGATTTTGCTTATCAGTGAACCACACAAGTAATGTAATAATCTAAAACGTTTGAATATACATTAATCGAAAGAGTATCTAGATACATAGTTTTGACACAAAATTTTTTGCTCTCGTCCACCTAATATCGAGGGATCAGATACTAAATTGTTGCGATTGTTTCTAAGAAAATCTAACTTTAAAAACTTGGCGTGAAATCGATACCGCAATTTCAATGTCTGCAACTGCAGGACTTCTATCTCCGAATCACGTGAAAGATGTGTCTGCATTACTCACTAAAACTCACTAAATTTAGCGATTATCGTTTCTTAAAACTTTTGCAGACCCTAAGACCTTTTATTTTAATAAGGGGATCACGAGGGCAAATAATTGACGCATCCAGAAACATGCTCCCCATTACTCTGTCGATTGCTATTTATTTAAATATTTTTCATCACTGCACCATCTTACGGTTTCCTGGTTTGTCTACATTACAAAAACGTTAATGGTCAAAAACGCAATACGTCATTAATTATGAGTAAAATACAAGAAAACGACATTTTCTTTTGTGGTTAATATAAAAGTTGCGCCAATCCCAAAACCATTTACAGATTTATTTTTAAAAAATGGATTGTAGGAAAAAAAACTAAAAAATATCCTATCGGCCTCATAAAGTGCACCGAAATCCGCTATGAAACGGGAGCCGGAATATGTATATGTTGAGTAAACACAGCAATCGGCTTAATGAAAGATTTAAGTCGACAGCTATGCGAATTTAAGAGCACAGCATCGCAGACATCCGTCTACAACCCTCTCTTTTGGGCAATAATTGGCTTAAATGTCACAATCGTGTAATGAATTAATGGCAAAAACGTGTTTTTCCTTTACATAACTTTCTCCCGGATAATTCTTATGTCCTGATGATATCATTCCTCGAGCTAATTAGCTATAAGATTATGGATTTGAAATTTTGGTGTGAAAGAATGTCCAATTTTCAACTGCTAAATTTTTGAACCTCATTTTTAGCATTTCATGAAACTGCATTGATGAACTTTGGAAATTCCTGGCGTTTAAGCGTTCCCTTTTCTTTATGAATGGTTTGTTGTCTTGTGCCAGCTAGGCTGGCAATTTCGGATGAGCCAGGGGTGCCCACAGGGGGGGATTATGGCCCAAATTGCGCCATCAAAAATTTTTTTGGGGGGGGGGGGATTTTTTAACACAAATTTATTTATTTACTTAAATTTTTTTGTTAATTTATTTTTTTATTTAAATTATTTACTGAGTTTTTTAATCAGAATTATTCATTAATTTATTTTTCCTAATTTAAATTATTTTTTTATCATTCATTTATTTTTTGTGTGCGCGTGTGTGTGCTTGTAATGTCTGGGAGGGAAAAAAAGCGATTCTATTCTGCGCACAATTCGAACTTTCAATAAATTAATAATATATAAAAAAAAAAATAGTTATAATTTAAAAAAAAAGTAATTAATATTTTAAAAAATAAATAAATAATGTATTAAAAAATAAAGAAGTCATATTTTAAAAAATAAATAAAATAAAAAAAGGGTAAAAATAAGAAGCACAAGTGGGTTATGAATTTTTTTTGGGGGGGGGGATTTGCGCCATTGAGCTTGGGGGGGATGGGCATGGGCACCCCTGGGATAAGCTGTTTCACTTTTCCAACTGGGCCGTAATTTACTGAGAAGTCCGACTTCCACAGTACACGCAATAGTATAAGGACCCGTTTATACGTAATGAATGGTTTGATTTCTCAATATATAGGAGTCAAAGTCGGATATTTTAACTGAATTTTAAATTTATTGTTAGAATTACGAGTTTATCAATTTTATGTAGTGATGTTTCTAAAGTAATACTTTTTTAATCATCACTATCTTGCTTTGAAAGCAGAAAATGCTCTTTTTATTGTCTGAGTATTTAGGAGTCATAAGCTAATGTCCAATTTAATGATCCAACTATTTCCTCGTTTAGTTTTTTCGAGAAGTCACTATGCGTAAGGTTTATACATTACAATTTAATGCACTAACATTTGAAGCGTTTTATACAAATGCTATTGATCGGACTGTGAAGTGTCAAAACGGAATATTAATAAGCTCATCTATATATCGCACACATGGGGGTACATTTCAAAATAGATTATCACTATACTATATGACCCCCCCCCCTCCCTAGGGGTATGCTCTGACTACGATAGTGATAAATAAAAACTGAAACATGCTCGAAATGTAGTCCCGCGAAAATTAATCCGACAGTTATGTTTATAATTTGTCAAATTAAACAGTTTCTCAACAGTTTCCAAATTTGCACTCACTTACTATTTTCCTTATTTCTATATTTTATTTATTCCTTTCTTCATTTGCTGCTTTTTCCCCATTTATTTTAATTTAAACTAACTTTACATTCACTTACTTTTTATTAATTTACTTTTTATTAATGTATACATTTATTTCTGATTAATTTATTATTTTCTTTATTTAATTGACTAATTTAAAATTCATTAGTATCCTATTATTCTTAGACCTACCTATAATTAACTACTTATTTCATTTTTATTCAAGGTTTCCTTTCCGATTTGAATAAGCACAATCCTTTTACACAAGAGTTTTTTACATGTGCTTAATATGCAACACAGTTCGAAGAAAAAAAAAAAACATTTTTCTTTAACGAACGTTGAACGTTTTACTTCGTGCTAAATCATATTTCAAACATCACATAATTATTGCTTGTTTTGCAAGTTTTTCAAACGCAATTAATTTCAAGCAAATGTCCTTTAAAGTGCTAGAAATGTAAGTCTGCCCCTCTCAGAAAGAGAGAAAATTTCTCAAAATTATTCCTCCCTTGATAAAATGCGAGCGAGCGAATGCGATAATAAATAGCAAGCCAGCTCAGCGGCGCAGTAAGCCGACTACTCGGTTACGAGCCATACACAGTCAGTATCAAGTTATTTATTACCAGTTGGGTATCAAGGTAAAAATTTTCACGTACCAAAGATAAAGTGGCGCCCTACGCACGTCGCCAATAATAAGGAGTTAGAGGAAGAGAAATTTATTCTGAGGATGCGGGTTATGAAGAATTATTAAAATATTATTACGCTTTTTATTTCGGGAGCAGGGTTGATGGAATTGGGCGACCGGGGCATAAAGTCGGGCCACACTTACCGCCGAGGAATACAAATATAGAAGTAACGGAGGGGGAGGATTTTCCACGCTCCCGTTGGAATTTCATTTTCGACGCGAATAAATTTCAGTTTGTAAATTGTTTGAAAATTGTAGGAATGTAATTGAAATCCTTGATGAATAAATGATAATTTTTATTCAGAAATTTTAAACATGAATGATAATTTTTATTCATAGATGTTCAAAATAAATTTATCTTTTAAAGAAAATGAAATGTTGGTTTCTTAAATGTAAATTAAGTAACTGAGCTGAATAGTAATAAAAAATTTTAAATGCATTAATGATAATTTTTACCGAGATAAGTTAACTAAGAAGTGTTGAATGAAAACCTTTAATGTGCTAATGAAAACTTTTACTAGTAAATAATAAGAGAAAACTCCAGTGATAAGGAATTCAGGAAGAGGATAAATTTCTAGATTGGAAATTGTTTAAAATTATAGGAATGGAATTGAAATCTTTGATAGATTAACAATGATTTTTATTAAGAAATGCTAATAAGAATTCTTCAATACACTAACGATAATTTTTGTAAGAAATGTTAAATATAAATTTTACTTTCAAACCGGATGAAATTTTGATTTCGAAAATGTAAATTAAGTAACTGAACTTAACAGTAACTGAAATCTGAAATGCATTAATGATAATTTTTACTGAGATAAGTTTACTAAAAAATAGTTAATAAAAATCTTCAATGTGCTAATGATAACTTTTACTAATAAATAATAATAAAACTCCAGTGATAAGGAGTTAGAGGAAGAGAAATTTAGTCTGAGGATGTGGGTTATGAAGAATTATAAAAATATTATTAAGCTTTTTATTCCGGGAGCGGGGTTGATGGAACTGGGCGAACGAGGCATAAAGTCGGGTCGCAGAGGAATACAAATATAGAAGTGACTTTGGGGCAGGATTTTCCACGCTCCCGTTGGAATTTCATTTTCGAAGGAGATAATTTTCTAGTTTCGAAATTGTTTAAAATTATAGGAATGTTTGATAAATTAGAGATAATTGTTATTAGGAATGTTTAATAGAATTCTAGAATACATTAATGATAAGTTTTCTTAGAAAGATTGAATTGAAATTTAACTTTCAAAGAGGATAAAATTTAGGTTTTGAAAATGCAAATTAAGAACGTAAATGATCTGAACAGTAACTGAAATCTTAAATGCATTAATGATAATTTTTACGTAGATAAGTTTAATGATGACTAAAAATCTTTAAGGTGCTAATGATAACTTCTTCTAAGAAATAATAGCAGAAAACTCCAGTGATAAGGAAGAGAAATTATTCTGAGGATCCGGGTTATGAAGAATTATTAAAATATGATTACGCTTTTTATTTCGAGAGCA
This sequence comes from Uloborus plumipes, assembly GCA_038373865.1. Classification (NCBI taxonomy): domain Eukaryota; kingdom Metazoa; phylum Arthropoda; class Arachnida; order Araneae; family Uloboridae; genus Uloborus; species Uloborus plumipes. Next base: position 18,166 of record JAXGGA010015726.1, read on the forward strand.
GGGTTGATGGAATTGGGCGACCGGGGCATAAAGCCGATCCACACTTACCACCGAGGAATACAAATATAGAAATAAGGTTGAGGTGGGATTTTCTACGCTTCAGTTTTAATTTTATTTTCGAATTTCTAGCTTCGAAATTGTTTTTAATGATAGGAATGTAGTTGAAATCTTTGATAAATTATTAAAACTTTAAATGAAGAAATGTTGAATAAAATTCTTGAATACATTAAAGGTAATTTTTCTATAAGAAATTTAACTTTCAAAGAGGATGAAATTTTGGTTTCAAAAATGTAAATTAAGTAACTGAACTAAACAGTAACTGAAAGCTTAGATGCATTAATAATATTTTTTTCTACGATAAGTTTACTGAGAAATGTTGAATAAAAATCTTCAATGGTGCTAATGATAACATTTACTATGAAATAATTACAGAAGCACCAGTGAAGAAGTTCGGGAAGAGAAATTTATTCTGAGGATGTGGGGTATGACGGATTATTAAATATTATTACTTTTTTGTTTTGTGAGCAGAGTAGGTGGAACTTGGTGACTGGGCGATAAAGTTGGGCCACTCTTACCGCCGAAGAATACAAATATAGGAGTAACGTTGTGGGAGGATTTTCTATAATCTCGTTGGAATTTAATTTTCGTAGAGAAAGTAAATCTGATTTCAAAATTGTATGAAATTACAGAAATGTAATTGAAATCTTTATTACACTAATGATAATTTTTATTAAGAAATATTAAATAGAATTCTTGAATACATTAATGATAGTTTTTCTAAGTGATGTTGAATAGAAATTTAATTTGCGATGAAATTTTGGTTTCGAAAATGTAAATGAAGTAACTGAACTGAACAGTAACTGAAATCTTAAATGCATTAATGATAATTTTCATTGAAATAAGTTTACTAAGAGATGTTGAATAAAAATCTTTAATGAGCTAATGATAACTTTTACTTAGAAATAATAATAGAATTCTGAATTCTTTATCACTCCGAAGATAAGGAGTTCAGGAAGAGAATTTTTTCTGAGGATGTGGGCTTTGAGGTAGATGGAATTTTTGATGCGTTAATAATAATTTTTTACTGAGAAACGTTGTGTATATGTTTTTCTATGTAATTAATATTGAGTAGAAAGCTTGAATGCATTAATTTTACTATGAAATGCTGGATCTAAATTTTTACTAACCAGAACATAAATATTTCATTATTGATAAGGTTTAACCCTTCACTGCACGGTGTGCCAGATCTGGCACAAACCAAATAAAACCTCATATATTCCTATGATTTTTAAATGCAGTTAAACTGAGCTTTGTGCCCCTTCTGGAACATTGTGCTATAACAGTTTAGTGTGATTTTTATGCACTAGTTAGTTGCACTAGTCTAGGTATTACAGTTCTTGCTTTTGAAAGAAAGAGTGTCTGCATTTCCGTTAGAAGTGTGCTTAGTCATTATTTCCTTTGTTTTAAAAATGTTTAAATACACTTAGTGGAAAATTTGTTTATACCACTTATAGCACAAAACACATTGTAGATTATTATACTTATCGGTATACAAAGTAGAGATGAGCCGAGCTCGGCCCGAGCCCGAAAGCCCGAGCCCGAACCCGAGCCCGAGACGGATTCGGGCCCTTTAACTTCAAGCAACTTTCGGGCTCGGGCGGGCTCGGGCTCGATCTCATATTAAGATAGTCAGTTTTTATACAAATACAACGTTCACGGAATAAAATATTGGGGTACTTAAAGAGCGTGAGAAAAGTTTTTCTTAATGGCAGCAATAATAATAATAATTCAAAAAGATAGCACCCACTTATAATATATTTGCGATTGCTATTGCGATATACCATATGGCAGTGCATCCCAAGTGGAAATTAAAAATATATATTGATGTTTGATACACTCGGGCTCGGGCCGGGTCGGGCTCAAAACAAGACAATATCACTCGGGCTCGGGCGGGCTCGGATTAAAAATTCTCGGGCTTGGGCCGGCTCGGGCCTTCAAAAGTGAGTCCGAACTCATCTCTAATACAAAGCATATGCTATGTGCTTTATGCCATATATAGAACAAACAATTAAAACATCATTTTTGGTGCACATTTTTAAGATTAATTTTTTTCTTCATTTTTTATGAACTCAGGGCTATTTAAAAGGTAAAAAATGATTTTTTTCATGAAAATATAAAAAATCGTGCAGTGAAGGGTTAAGTCATGAATAGCTGTTTAATTTTCGAAAATGATGAATTTTTGGTTTCGAAAACTTAAAAAGAAGATAAATGTTACAAATCTTTAACACATTAATAATTTTTACTAAAAAATGTTGCACAGAAATTTAATTTTCGAACAGGATAAATTTGATTTCGAAAATGTAAAAATCGATCTGTTTTGCGTAAAAGATAATTTTTATAAAGAAATGCTGGAGAGGAATTTATTTTTCGCAACGGATGAATTTGATTTCGAAAATTTTAAGTAAGCAATTTATTGAACAGAAATATTTAACACATCAAAGATAGTTTTCCCCAGCCGGGACTCGAATCCAGAGCCCCCCATCAGCTGTCAGACTTCATTGACCGCTAGACAAGGTGGCCGGCTTACTTATATATATTAAAATTCTTAAATCGCCCATATGGGTTTAAATTCGTGTATCATAACATTGCAACCATTTTAACTACCAAAAATACCACACAATACCCCACTTGACCAAACTTTAATAATATGACATGCGCATTTGCTTCTGTTTTAATTTTTACTGTAATTATTTTTTCAAGCAATACATAACCGGATTTGCGAAATCTTGGGAAACATACCACGAGAGATGAAAAACGAGCGTCTAGAGTAAACATCTACGTATAAACAAGAAACGCTGAAAAATAACAGAAAAAACACCAACTACCGTTGGTAGAGCAGCAGTAAAGCACGCACCCCTCCAAATCACCGTCAGTCAAGATAATTAAAGCCATCTTCAAGTTTTACGCAAGTGACAAGTTATGCTGCTGTATTTCAAGTTAAGGGTTCTAACAGTTGTGGATTCGTGTCGGGCTGGCTTTAAAGTGGAGTGTTGCGTTTCCCGCTGGAGGCTCCATTTTGCTTGGCTACACCCCCACAAGAGGGGGAGCAATGGCTGCAAACGAGCAACTTGAGATTAAAATTGCTTGCTTTCTGTCGTTTTGAATATGCAGTAATTTAAAGGGGCTGCGTTTCCGAGTTAAATTTAGGGGTGGCGGTTTCAGTTCCAAAAGTGTGTTTAAGATGAACTTTTGTTTTACTCGAGGCGGTTTCTGTATTTTAAAGCTTAAAATTCTTCGAATACCAAAACAGACAGAGAATTGTTCAGGAACAAAACGTAGATTTTCTTTTGGAATAAGGAAGATATGTATTCAAACTCAATGCTTAGAACATCGATGGCAAAATTCTTTTAGAAGTGGGTCAAATTTTGTTTGTAATAATTTTAGTTAGTAGCAGGTGAGTTACTTCGTCATTTTAAAGGGGGAGGTAATAACAGGTACCAGTAATTTTGAAATACTTGAAATTAGTTAACAGACAAATATTGTGACATTTGTTGCATGTATGCAAAAAATATATTGTTGTTTTTAAATCTTTAAACTGGAGCCTCCGGCTGCCAGTATTGCAAAAACAACACTTCATTTTTCGCATTGCAGATATAAAACACATAAAGTCTCCAACATAAAATTTAGTAGGAGTGCAGGGGTAAACGGTTACAATCTTCATGAGTTTTTAATTACTGCTTGCTGGGTAATGAATATTTATCCATTCATGTTCATTCATTATTATACTGTTACCCGTAAAACTATAATAAAACAGCTTTAAAGTACATTAATTTATATTTCATACATTTTTAACCTCTTTTTACTCCTTTCTCATTCAGTGATCTCAATTCTAAAATCGACAAAAAGGGCCATCAAATGCGCATGTTTGACCTTCAGTCAATATATTCTACTTATACCAAATGAATAACTAATTGCTATAAAGGTCATTTTTCTCCCAATCTGCTGGGAGAATTATTTTAAAAAAAACTTGTTCATTAATCTTGCTGTTTTATATGGGTAAACGCCAAAGAAATTGACGAACAAACTTTAAAAAATAAAATTCCCCTTCGAAAGGATTAAAATACAATGCTATGCGTTCGTTTTACCGCAGAATGTATAGAATCATCATCATTATTATTTTTTAATGCTTTTTTAAATTTCGGTATTTTTTCCGACCGCCTTTAATATTGAATAAGAAATAATAATAAAAAAAAAAACCCAACTAGGTTTTAAAATGGCAATGCTTCCTACAGACTAGTGTAGCTAAAATTTTCCCCCGTGTTGTGGGGGGGGGGGGTAGTTCCCACATGTATAACTATAGTTGACCGACTAGGATTTGCAATTTAGCTAAAAACAGCTTTCCTAGCGACGTGCCTCTACCCACTCCTTTCGTGAACTATTTTTTTTCCCTTTAATTTAGTGCTTATTTTTTTTATATCTTGAATTGCAGTTTTTCTTTCGAGCAAAATGCCTTTAAAAATTCCGAGCACATTAAACTTTATTTTTGAGCAAATTTCACACTTTTCCGACGCATTTGCTAATTTTGCAATCGCGCGAGGGGCAGCGTGAACTCGCGACGTCGGCCCTGGGCCAAGACAGATTTTAATTGGCCGTGTGATCGGAAGCTTTTTTTTTTTTTTTCTCAGTATCAGAAAAAGAGACAAAAGGAGCGAGCGAGATTTGAAGCGCTCCATTTTGTACGGCATCCCCCTCTCTTGGGGTGCCAAAGAAAAGTCTCGCAGCTGTGTAAGGAGAGGGGGAAGAGCTCCAGCATTGGAAGTGAAAGATTATCCCCAGCTGCTACATTGTGAGCCGGGCCTATCGCTGGCTCCAAAACATCGAAAAACCCGCATTTCCTTCTTGCCATAAAACTCCCTCATTGCTCCCTGAAGGCACAGCAAAGGGTGATCCAAGCAGGCACTTGCAGCACGTGCGCAGGGCCAATTCCCATAATTCCTTCGCGGGAAAAAAGGAAAAGAAACATCACAAAAGAAAACGAAAAGAAGGAGGAGAAGAAGAAAAAAAAAATCCCAAGACTTTGTAGCATTGGAACCACTTTTGGTGAAGTTCTTTTTATCTCGCTTCTAACTGTGCATTTCTTTTTCCCCCGTCATTGTTCTCTTCATTGGATCGATCCACCCTCCACCCATCACCATAGCAACGGAGATTAATCGAGCCCGTTCTCATTAAAGATGCCGTTCCTCAAACATTTCGATGTTCCAAGTTAATTAAGATCGGGTGCTTTAAATTCGTTTAAAACTGCAAGTCCTTCCATCGAAGGCAAGTTCGGAGAGACTTGGAAATTAAGGTGGTCGGCTTTTCTGAAGAGTTTTGAAGGAAGAGAGCCAGGCACGATGTTTCTTTATTGGGCTGTAGGCGCTGTTGACATAGCGCACTTACTGCACCCGAAAGCTGTCGACCCGATATTGAAGTTGCTCTTAAGAGCTACACACAATTTCCCATTCTGCAGGTTTTGTTGGGTTATTTGATTCTGCAGTTTCCGCTTGGGGCCAGCTTCCACATTACGCCGAGATACCTTCATGCGCCATAGACACTAACTGACGCCATTTCTTGCTTTGCTTTTATTCTTTTTCACTTTTTTGGCGCCGTTTTGGAAGCGCTTTTTTACAATTTCTGTTTAGTCGAAGTGAGCCTCTAGTCCAGAATTAACTCTTTCCCCTCCTGAATCTCTCATTACGACTTCGATCAATGTTGTTTTTCATTGTATGCTCGATCACCAAGTTGAAAATCTAATCAGTAGGCTATCTACTAATAAACAGTAATTAACTTATTTTAATGATCTTTGAGAGCTATTTTGTTTCCGATAAAAAATTCTATGTATGGTCGACAATTTTTCACATTTGACGCTCATGGAAACTTGTTTGTAACTGTTCAAAAGTTACGCTTCTCATGTTCTGTTGCGCAAACTCACGTTTGCAAAATTTTGCTTTTCAAGTGTACAGTGAGAGAAGTTTTTTTACTTGTGCAAAACATTATTCGGAGCAGCGGAAAACGTTTGAATTAGCACTTATTTATAAACTTAAAGAATTAATTCACTACCAATCAAGAAGCTTCTGATTTTTTTTTTTTTTTTTTCAAACTCTAAAATCCCATCACATGAAGTTTTAATCATTTTCGGAACTGAATTCAGTGTGAAAAATGTACAAAGTTCTCGTATTTCAGGAATCAAAGCAACAAAATTATACACAATTGCATACAAAACACCCGCACAGAAGGCAGGCGGTGCGTTCCCTTACACGGTACCAATAAGCACTTTGAAGTTAGGGCGCAATTATTCTCTATTTCGGGTGATATCTTTTAACCCCTGATCATCCATAGATTAAGGGTGTCATTTTGGCTCTATGCAGGGTGATGCTGATGCTACAAGCTTTTCACTCCTAATGGACACCGTATGCCACTTGTAGTTTTAAGTAAAGTGAAGAGTGGAAAATATCCTGATATTTTTCCAGAACACAGAGCAAATAACTTTCATTTTTCGTCTTAAACAGATGAGACACAATGAGATTTCCTTCTTGATGAAATTACGCTGTATCTCAAAAAAAAAAAAAAAAAAAAAGCAGAAAAAAGGTAGCTGAAGCATAAACCATGATCGAAACGCAATAAAAATTTCACAGGTTGTTGAGCAGAAAAAGAAGCAATGTCACAATAAATAATACAAGAAAACGAATAGTTTCTAAATAAGCAGCATAAATAATATGCAAGCAAATTTTGTTTTTGTAAACTTTTTTTTTACTTGAGCTATGCTAATTTTAATTTGTTGTTTATTTTATGAGGATATGGAGTAGAAATTGGCATCCTCACTATGCTCATACTATTTACTTATTCTTGATGCTATGGAATGGGGAAGCAAAAGGCATAATACCTAAAATTTATTTTATAATGTTGTATAATATTTAAATACATTGAAGCAAAATCTGAATAATTGTTCAATGTTTACATTGTTTATAAAATACATATGCGAAACAGGAATAATATAAGGAATGTATGTAATTAGTATACCCGTACGAAAATGGAGCTAGTTTGGATTTTCAAATTTAGTACATTCTTCTAATTATCAATTTAAAAGGCTATTTCTAAGAAAAACTATCTCCACTGCACTAAAAATAGACAAATGTTGATCACAACTTTCCATAGAGAGATTATTAGAAAAGCACAGAGTAGGATAGATAAAACCTCTTTTTTAGCAAGTACTCAGATATTTTGAAGAATGTTACATTTTAATAATGTACTTGTGATATAAGCTTTGGGTTGTGCTCAATAAAAAATATTTTAACCTTCTTCCTCATTAACGATGAGCAATACTTTTATTCTGAAATACCATAAAACAAGAAGTTAAATGGGAAGTTTTCAGAAATCGGAATGTTTAAATAAACCAGTGTCCAGGGAAAAAAATCTTAAATATTACTATAAATGAATAAAATTCTAAATAATAAACTATATTTTTTTAAAGAAACACAGTGAGAGGCATTTACTGAGCACAGCATAAGAATAGCATGATGATTATATATTCATATTAAATTTATAAAATTAAATAAGTCAGGTTTCAACCTTGATAATGTCAGACAAAAATTCGACAAACCAACAGACCCCTTTAAGAGCAATGTAGCACTTGCCTTGAAGTCAAAAATTCAAAGACAAAATTCCGCTGTTTATCCTAAGCCAAGTCATTAACAAAAACATCAACCCAGTAAAGTAAGCAATGATGGAAAAATAACAAATAAATAGAAATCAGTATGTATTTATAGTTAAAATTTTACTCCCCTGTGGGAATAAATAAATTTTTATGCCGCAAAAATTGTAAACTGTTTCTTCTTTTTGTGACTGTAGTTTTCTTCATCAAGTACTCAAACTGGTTATTTCTATTGAGATTTAAATTTAGGAAACAACTCATTGAAAACATTCAATGATTACACTTATACTAGTTAATAAATCCTTATTTTGCTAATCGCGTGCGTTTTCATTCATTAAAACGTATTATACAAATATTTGAGATGGTATGTGTGACATATTTGGCACGATACCAGTTTATTTTGCCGATGCAGTTAGTGCTCTTTACGAAATTCGTTGAAATTCAGCGAAATTCGTTGGCACAAAGAATATTTTATTATGTAAAGGTTATTCTTATTATATTGTTTCGAGAAAAGAAAGTTCACTTTTGTCTCAAAGGGGGCACATGTGAATAGGATTTGGGCATATATGACCATAATTAAAAAATTCAGGACAAGCATTATATTTAAAAGAAAAACTCCTAAACATGCACCAGATATGTATATCATAATTATACTGAAGAGTTTTTAACTTATACTTTGCCTGTTTGAATTGTACAGTAATTGTGTCACTAAGAAAATATTTTGCCCCGAACATATAACTCAGCTCATGGGCAACTTTTAACACTTCGTAGCATGTTTTGATCACTAGATAGATACGAAAAACAACTATAAAATTACATTTCCAAAACATATAAATGCTTTTTGAATATTTTAAATAAATAAACAAAGAGCTAACTTGCGTTATTCCGTAACTTAGGAATGGATTTACTAGTTCATTTTAGACCTTACTTTCTTTGTATTTTGTTTACAAAGACTTCCCAACTTTTGCCATTGGGCAGCACCACGGTGAAACGGATTCTTGTACTAAAAGCATTAAATGAATAAACAAATCGTCTTACCGATTTGTTCCCACATAATTATCCATCTTATTTTGAAGTTAGTATTAAATATTAAAATTAATAACATACGATTTTTGAACCAATAAATCGTGCGTATAATCGGTTGTTTGATATCAGCAGTAAAACGCGAACGAAAAGTAGTCAGAACAGATCCAGCCACGATCATGTATCGATAGAAATCGTCTGAGAAAACTGTATCGATATAAAATTTTGCAGAGTTTAATTTCTGTTTTCGATTCGAACCTCAACCCAAAGTGTATAGACGAGCCCGCACAGTTAGCGAGCACATTTTAACCACGAAAAAACTGGTGAACAGTCCCTTATTACGTATTCCCGGAGCTTATCTCGCTGCCGGTCATTTAAATGATTGGATAAAGTTTCGAGACATAATTGGAAAAAATATGCCAAGTATTTGCATAATCCTTGCAGAGGGAAGGCTGCGAAAAATTCCAGCACTTTCTTGTGGAAAAATCTATTGATTTTCCCCCTTTCTTTTCCATTGTAGGGTTTTTATGAGAGAAACGTGGGAAGTGTTCCTGAGTTCCGTCCTGATGCCATTCAATTGCATCTGAGCTCCAGTCTTCGCAATTTCCACAACCCAAAGAGTCGATATCTATCTAGCGTATTGTGTTCTTTAATCCGGTAAATGTAACCGTACGAAACGTGACCTAAACTTAGTTTGTTAAAGTGTATGGCGTGAGTAAATAGGGAAGAGGCTTTCTTAGCTGCTTCTATAATTACTTTCGCTGCGCGTTCGACTAGCACCTGGGTATTGTTGCAGCGAAATGCAATTTGGGCCATCGGGCTCTGCAGCTTTTTTGTAAAACCGGGATGAAAAAATATTCCGCCTTCCCCGTTTCCTTTGATTGCCTTTACTCTTAAAGGAATTTTATGCCGAGATAAGGGCTCTTACAATGGGTAGGGATATTGGCTTGATGAAATTGCCCGATAGGGTATAAAGGAACGGGAAAGTATGTTTGAAAAAACTAGCGATACCATTAGCGGCCTCACTCCAGTTGACAAAATATTATTACATTTATATTTTGTTAGCCGACCCGAAATACAAATGCTGCGTATTTTCAACTTTACAAAAAGCGGCTTTTTTTGTTTTCGTTCTTTTTCAATTACTGCATGAAAAATTTTTGCAAGCTTTTAACTTCGCTTTCATATAAGTGGTACGATTTCTATTATTGATTTTTTTAATGAATAATAATGAATAATGAAATTTAACGCAAATGTTTACAGGGACTCAACTTTTAAAAACACAAGCTAAATTTCAATTGATGGGGTTCGAGAAATAAGGTTCTAAGGACTTAACATCTGCCTCGAAATGGCGTTTTATAAACGCTTAGAAAATAAAACTGGCAAGCCAGTAGTCATAGTAGCTAAAATTTTAATCCTTTCTACCCCCCCCCCTCCCCACACACGAAAAAAAAACTTCTCTATTTATGCTATTTAAGCGGATATTATATACGTGTATGAAATTCTG
>JAXGGA010015727.1:0-28381 GCA_038373865.1 Uloborus plumipes
AACATTTTATTTGTTAGTAAAAAGAAATTGGCAACAGTTAAAAATTTCAAATCATTGAAAGTTTTCAGCTGTTTTGATAATTAAATAGCGTGAAAGCGATTTTTTAATGAATTAATTTTTCGCATTGTTGACTAAGCGCAAAAATCACCCCACCCTCCCCCTGGGGCGATTGGCGCCAAAATTTAATCGATGCTTGCTTCCATATTGGGTTAGTTTTATTCCAAATTTCATTCAAATCGCAGCAATATTTCCCGAGATACAGTAGGTGCAATGACAAAATAAGCACTTTTGATTGCTCCACCCCCCTTTGAGATATTGACACACAAATTGAATCAGCACCTGTACTCAATAGGGTCTACCTATGGACCAATTTTCGTTTGATTCCGCCGGTTACTTCCTGAGATATAGCAGTCACCCTCGCGCAGAACACGTGCGATTGCTCCACCCCCCTTGGTGATATTGACAAACAAATTAAATCAGCACCTGTACTCAGTAGGGTCTACCTATGGACCAATTTTCGTTTGATTCCGCCGGTTACTTCCTGAGATATAGCAGTCACCCCTGCGCAGAACACGTGCGATTGCTCCACCCCCCTTCGAGATATTGACAAACAAATTGAATCAGCACCTGTACTCAGTAGGGTCTACCTATGGACTAATTTTCGTTTGATTCCGCCGGTTACTTCCTGAGATATAGCAATCACCCCCGCGCAGAACACGTGCGATTGCTCCACCCCCCTTGGAGGAATTCGCTAAACAAAGTCAGGTGCACCAGTTCACATGGTGGTACATATGTGCAAAAATTTTTGTTCAATTTCATTCAGTAGTTTTTGCTCTAGCGCGGCCACAAAAACTGGTCACACACATACAGACTCACACACACACAGACACACACACACACACAGACACACAGACAGACATTTTCCAAAAATGGTCGAAATGGACTCAGCGCACCTCAAAACGTGCAAATCCGTCAAAATTCGACATTCGAAAATTTTCACGAAACCAATACTTTCTTCTATATATTAGACTAGCAGTACCCGCACGGCGATGCCCGTGCAACAAATGTAAAGGAAGTTAACTAAATAAAGTTTAATTCACTCTAACCCTCTAAAGTAAAATTATTATATTTGATTCAAATGTGCTCCCCAACCTTTTGAATTCCACTAAAAGTTCTTATTAAAGTTTAAATCAATTCGCCAAATAAACGTTTCAATGGAACTTTTGAGATAACTGTAGTGGCAAGATTTTCGAAAACTCTCAACGAACACAGCAATTTTGCCCTTGAAGTTTAACATAATCCACCGATTTAACCGTAATTTCAATGTAAAATTGGTCGCCAAATTTAAATTTATTAACATAGGGAACCGATTGTGTCAGGTAGCTCAGCCTCAACCATTCTTCCATGATTTTAATGTGAACATTAAAAGGCAAGAAATATAATGTCTTTCGCACCATCTCTTTGAAGTGAATATAATCTATAACAGTAACCCTCAAATAAGCAAGATTTCCCTGGCTGGCAGGTTTGGTAAATTTCCAGATTGTTGCCAAACTTTACGACGCCAAATACGAAGAGTAACTTCATAGCGGTGTTACCGAAAATGTCAGAATGGAAGTAATAAAAATTTAGGTTTGGCGGTATTATATACATGTTTTAAACATGCAATAAAATACTTTTTAGACTGCAAACAACTACTGTTCCTTCACAGAGCGTTTTCTTTTTCTTTAATTTGGAGAAAGAAGTGTTTCACTGGCTGGGAGGTTTGGTAAATATCCCTATTGTTGCCAAACTTTACCACGCCAAATACGAAGAGTAGCTGATAGCCATCGCTATTTTTTTAACAATAATAGTTCCATTCTGACATTTTTCGTAACACCAAATTTTGAGGAATTCAACTGAATAAATTTAAATTCCCTCCGACCTCTCTGAACTAAAATTATTATATTCTTTAGTTCAAATGCGCTTCATCTTTTAAACTCCACTTAAAGTCATGTTAAAGTTTAAATCAATTCGCCAAATAAATCAAAAAGACAGAAAATTAAGAAAGAAATAAGAGATATTAAACATTCAAATTGAATAAATTTTCAAGGCTTAAATCTATACGCACAATTTTAACCACAAAGTAACTTCAGGGACAAAAGAGCAGCTGATTAGGAAAATGAACCTAGTGTTTCAGTACTGCGTACATAGTTAAGCCTTGAAAATTGACTAAATTTGATTAATTAATATCTCCTGTCCTAATTAACGGACAGAAACGTGCTAAAACTTTTCTTTTTCAGAAAAAAAAACCCTTTCCAACGATATATAATGTTTTGGGGTGGGGGGAGGTTTTCTCCCCTCAATTATGGCGGATACACCAAAAATGAGACTAATTAATTAATTTAAAAATAACTAATTCGAAATTAAAAATTTGGGCTTCGAGGTGCACGAGGGCGGGGTACGTTCTAATTTTTGAGCCAAGTTTCAGGTCCGTAGGTGCTGTGGGGGCTTCTATCCAGCGGTTACAAACGTACAAACAGACAAACGAACACCGTCATCTTTATATATATAGATATAGAAGAAAGTAAAATAAGTACAATATGTTTTAAAGCTCATGTCATTAAGCGCAAAAAAGTATTTGACTTATCAGGCAGAATGTCCCCCCCCCCTCCTATTCATTGTATTATAGTACTGAGAGACTTCTGCTGTTTAAAAAATCAAACTTGTATTCTCTCAATGGTAGTCTAAGTCTCTAGTCGTAAGTGAAAAAAAAAAAAAAAAAAAAGCTACAGTATATTCTTTTTTGAAGAATGTCAAGTATTCAAGCTGTACAGAAACTAAGTTTAAAAAAGCAACCGGCCAGGGAGAGGGGAACATAATTCACAAAATAGTGTTAATAATGCAATTCTTGTAAGTACACCTCCCCCCCCCCTCATATTCTTGACATGATTTCTGTGGATTTATAGATGAGCATTAAGACAATGGAAATAAATGAAGTGTTAACTGCGCGTATGAAGGCATAATTTCGGTAAAAGAAAGAATATATTTTTGTACAGGAAATAAGCATTGAATTGCTTATATTGAGGACCCGATTAAGTTAAAGCGATGCCCAGGTTATGTTGAAAATTCGTATTTTCCCTCAAAAGATAATTCCCCCTCCCCACCAATTAATATAGAGGCGATACATAAACAGATATTCACATAGATTGTACACTAATAATCCTAATACATATTGATGCTGCCCCATCTCTTTGTATCCTCTCACAAGTAGCTGTATCTAAACTTTGTTTTTACAATTTAGGAAAAAAAATCTAGTACTAAATATTTATAATAAATTGGATATTACAACCTTGTAAAACATTCAGTCAGGCAATTATAATAAAAACAAAAACAAAAAAAAAAAAAAGAAAAAAAAGAAAGCTGAACTTTTGAGTAAATGCAGAATCCTACTGCAGGGTAGTTTTTGATCTATTGATAAAATAAATTATAATTAAAACTTCCTGATTAAAGATTTTAGATTTCAAATTTAGTATTAGGCAACAATTTTTAGAAGTATTTCCAAAATCGGGAGAAGTTTAATACAAATAGAAGTATTAATAAAATTGTATAGAAAATATAATAATGAAATAGTAAATAGCGCGGCATAAGTCGAAAAATAAAACATTTGCATAATATTTAAACATTGTTGAATGAATGTTTTTAACCAACAACAAAATTAACATTGTTTTATTTTGTTCCTCTTAAAATATGGTGCTAAATTTAAAATCTAGGGAGCAGTGCTTTAATTTTCACTGTTAATTGGATATTTAGCATTAAAGTATTAAAATTTTAAATAAACTTCAGTCAGAACAGCGTTTTTATTGCTGTCATTATAATAGAGTTGTTTAAAAAGAAACAAAGGAAAAAAAAAGAACTGAAAGTAAGGAAGCTTATTTTCCTACGTATTAAAGAGGCCACGTGCTACGTGTAATCAAGATTTTTTTTTTAGGTTGATTACTCATTATTTAGAAAAAATGCCTTCGTGCTTCACTTTGAAAGGCTGTGCACTAATTCTTATTTTAAAATTGATTAAAAATGTAGTAAACTAAAAGCAGATGCTTATAGATTGCTTCGGATTGCACATAACGACTAAAATGACGCGCACATATTTACCACAAACAAACGACCGTCGAAATCTTGGGCGAACAGTGAACCGCATTTTTAAAACAATGAACAGTTTCACTTTTTTTTTTTTTTTTTATAAGTTTTTCTTGGATTCCCCCCCCCCCCCCCCCGTACTTGCTGTTATTTTAGTCTGGATTGCACGTAGCACGTGGCAAAAGATGCCACGCGTTACGTGTAATCCAGATTTTTTTTATGAGACGGGCACAGTATTGGAAAAATACCTTTGTATTTCGGTACAAAAGGTTGTGTTATGTTTTTTTTTTTAGAAATTGATTTAAATTGTGGTAAAATTAAAGCAGATGCTAAGAGATAGCTTTAGATTGCTCACAACACACTAAAATTTCGTAAGCTCACTTATTACTTGCAAACGAACAAACTCATGTAAAACAACCTACAATACTATACATTTAACATCTTTGAACTAAATGTATATGAATTAAAGTACGTAAATTAAATAAAAAATTTTAATTTTGCATCTTTGGCTTTGAAAAAAATAGCAATATCAAATCAAATTAAAGCTTACTGTATAGAGTCAGATTGAAGCTGTTCATCAGGAGCTGAATTACATTTGTTTTTTTTTTCCTCTGAAAATTTCAGAACGCTACTTTTTCCGAAAATTTAAAATTCGAGAATTTCTAGTTGTTCTCTAGACTGGAAGTTTGTTTCTAAATGTTTGTACGTATCTAGCGATTTTCTCGACAAGATTGGCGGTTAGTATGTCTATTCTTAGAGTGAAAGTTGAAATTTCATTTTTAATATTTTCAATCATGCATTATGTCTAGAATGTGTCTTAAGGGTTTTTTTTTTTTTCAATACTCATTACGCCTTTCCAAAGCTTAAATTTTTACTTAATACGATATAAAAAAACCAATTTTGACAATTCATTTGTTCAAAAAAAAATTTGTAAAGGTCTTTTTTTAGTAAAAAGTCACTTTTTCCTACAAAAACCAAAAGTTTCCTGAAAACTTTTAGTGCTCACTTCTTCACACTAAAAAAAGAAAAAAAATGTGTTTATCTCTTCGTTACATACCGCAAAAGTATATGACCCTCCAAAATTGGAAACAATCATATAAAAACATGATTTACAGTTAAATGATTCACATCCTCCTTCCCCAAAAAACGTGATTTTTGACACATAACTTTAGTACATCATTGTTTAAAACCCACATATTGCATTTACACTAGCTTTTAGACCTTTTTATCACAGCAATATAACCATTTACCATATTTGCCAAGTTTCAAATGTTTTTAGTAATATTTTTCCTTACAACTGTTTGCGTAAATGAAAACTTCGAAAACGTGTTTTGCGACATTTAGATAGTCCCAATTTTCCGCCCAAGTTCCCCTTTCTAAACTTGGAAAAAAAATTTAATCAATGAATTATTTAGAAAACTAAGAAAGACAAAATAAATTTCTTTAAAGGTAGTGCATTTGCATTCATTAAATGTCTTCTAGTTTTCTAAGTAATTCATTGATTAAATTTTTTTTCCAAGTTTAGAAAGAATAATATTGGGACTATCTAAATGCCTCAAAACAGATTTTTTTTTTTATTATTTAGGGTGGTCGCCTAACCTGTCTTAAACACAAAAATACTTAATTTCTAGATTTCTTGTTTAATTCTTGAATGCGGAAAACCAATTCCAAAAACCCGAGGATAAAATTTAAAAAAAATAGAGAGAGATTGGTCGAAGGCAAAAAACAATAAAAGTAAAACAAATTATTGCAAATTTAATCAACAATAGTAATAAATTAAAAATATATTTATTATAAAAAGACGAAAAAAAAAATGTTGATCAACAAAATAAGCACTGTATTTAGACACGCGAATAAAGTAGACGGTAATATTAAACTCCAGAGTTAATTTTACTGCCTATGACGCAATGGATCACGTGGTCGCTAAATGCGACTCATACAAACAATAAAGAGAGAAATGTGAAGCCAAAGCGAAGTCAGAAACCAACCTTTGATTACTAAAGAAAATTCATATTTCCTCCAGATTTTTTGAAAATTGGTCACTTTATTGATTACACGCATTACTGATTAAAACTATTTCAAGTTGGAGAAATAAATACATTTTTTCAAAAACAAGATCCCCCCCCCCCGAAAAAAAAGAAAGGAAAAAGGACCAATTTTCCTTTTATTTCCCAATGTCAATATAAAATTAATTTACAGAGAAAATATAATCAGGCCATCGAAAAATAATATGCTAATGTTATTGTAAAATCGCATACAAAAAGTCGCGCAGGTTATCATAAATCGGGATCCGTTATTATTCTTTCGGAATGAAATCAAATAAAGAAACAATTTCCAATTTATCAGCAAAAAATATAATTGACGAGTGTAATTGAACCAAAAAGCAAGTAATATCATTTATCTCGCGTTATCTTTTATCACAGGTCTTTCTTTTAGGCATAAAAATCAAAATAAATAAGTGTAATAAGATTTTAATACACTTTAATTATTGTTTCATGAAGCTCTCCTTTTGTTTTGGAATGATTTTGAATTTTGAGATATATTTGCGAACATTGTAGGGGAATAAAAGTTAGATTTCTTAAACTTGCTATACTGTTACCCACTTGTAACCGTTTTTAAGTCGTGAAAAATTTTATCTCAACTTATAAAACTGACACTGTACAGAAATATTTTTAAAAGTTTTTTTATCTTTATCGTTTTAAAAATTTTAGCCCATATGTTTCGCCATTTAATAATTGCTCTCGGATTTTCTAACAATCATGCTTTGGTAGAAACAATTATTCTGCTTTGCCAGTTTTTTTCCTTTCGTTTTTCTAAGAAACAATCATTTTTTTAAAAAAATTATGAAAAGAAAAAATGCTGTATTACAATTGTGATTGCGAACTCTTTTTTATTATTAATATAAAAGGCAAAACAAACGGTTTGCTCTTTATTTTTACTTTCAAATAGCAAGAAAATAATAGTAATTTTTCACCCCACAATTCTGATGAAATGCAGCAGATCGAAAGGGTAACCCTGATGGATGCAAGTTAAGTCGCCAGATCTCGCCAACTTAACTTTTTTCCACATTCAACTATTCACACAAAGAAAGAAAGAAAGACTCAGTTTTCTAAACCTCCCTTCGCCTACCCCATTCCCCCCTACGGCGAGGACAACAATAGGGGCAGTTGCTAATCCCCTAATGTTCCCGGGGGACTGTGGCTACCTGGATATCACCTAAGCGGCTCTACTGTATATTCCCGGTGATTTCTTTTGTGTATTCCTAAATAGTTGAATAAAAAAAAATACTAATAGCGATAACTAATAGCAATGTTTTAAAAGAATTGAAAATTGCTACGAGTTTCAGATAATACTCAATTCCTTACGAACAAAATAACATTAAAATTAAAAGTAACAGCAATAAAAATTGAAGACTCGTGTTTCGTGGTAACGAGGAATCTCTCTTCATTACAAAGATATGAGCTTTTGAAAGAAATCACAGCCGACAAAAAATAATAACAACAGGTTTTTGTGTAAAGGGTTTTAGCAATAATGAAACTTTTGTAGGATATCTTCTTCTCTATAAACCCATTTTAAGGCACTTCAAAATTGGTTCCTGGTAATTCACAAGTCTGCGATTCTAATTTTTATTTGAGTAATCTTAATCTCGTTAATTTGTTTGTAAATTATAGTACAAAGTTAAATATCTTACTTACAGTTCTTGTTTTAAGATACATTCTAGCATTGTTCACAAAAATATTGATAATTTAACCCTTTTAATCTTAAAAGCATTTCCCAAGAATTTTTGCACTGCAACATTACACGTAGTTTGAAACTGTTACATTATTTTATTTATTTAGAACTGGTATTACTGAATAGGTAAAATTTCGACTATTATCATAAAAAAAACTTTCATATGGAAAGAGGTACCATCAAAAGGTTCATTTTTTTTTTCTTTGGTAACCTCCATTTATCGGTATGTAGCTCTACCAAAGCAAAATCTGCTTCTGTGTATTACTTACGGTTATATTCACAAATCCCGATTCAAACCTTTGATATACATCCACGGCACAGGTCAAGTCTCATTACGGCCATACTTATCAGCAAAACTGAACCTCAGTCAGAAACTAAAACTATCGATCGAAGTCTTTTTCGACCAATCAATAAAAGGCTTCGATTGTCGGTTAGGTTGTCTGGCCGAGGCTCGAATCGGTTGGTGAATATGGCAGTAAGATCTTATTCAAACAAGTATTAGTTTCTACTACTAACGGCCTTTTATTCACTAGATGTCACGAACTTTCGTCAGACGCCAGAATCGCAGGAGAAAGCCTCTTTATTGGTTGAAAAAGGCTTTGATCGGCTTTTCAGGCACCTGATGGAGGCTCAAATCGGCAATAACCTTATGGTTTTCCATGATACTAATACACTGCTTTTCTCTTACAGGACGGATTCGTTAGCTACAGTGGAGCCGGTTCCAGACTTCAGCAATTTCATCTTCGACCGCATCTTTTCCGATAGGGACGACTTGGTCGTCCTGGGAGTTGATCTTCAGGCACTTTCGTCTACAGTCCTCGGTGCCGAAGATGCCTCCCTGACGACTACCGCAAAGAACAATGGCGCGCCGGTGCCGCCCCAGCCCATGCCTCATCCACAAAACTTTGGCAAAACTTTCTGCGGCAATGGCAACCAGGACTGCTTGAGGCTGCTGAGCAACCTGCCGCAGCAGCCCGCCAGGACACCTTCCCTGCAGGAGTGGTACTCGGTGCTCGCGCAGCCAACGCCGCCAAAAGTGGGGGCGGCGCCGAGACAGCGCCGTGGTGGTGGCGGTGGACGTAGGGCAGCGGCCGTGCAGGAGGAGGACAAGATCTTTCCCTGCCCCTACGCGGGCTGTGCTCGCGTCTACAGCAAGAACTCGCACCTGCGAGCGCACTTGCGCAGACACACCGGCGAGAAACCCTTCGTGTGCCAGTGGCCTGACTGCAAGTGGCGTTTTTCGCGTTCAGACGAACTGGCGCGACACAAACGATCTCACTCGGGGGTCAAACCCTACCAGTGCTCCGTGTGCGCGAAGCGGTTCGGCCGCTCGGACCATCTCGCCAAGCACGTGCGTATCCACAGGAAACAGGGCTACGTGGTGCCGCCGCCCCGTAACCCCAGGGGCGCAGCAGCCCTCAAAGTGCAGATTTTAGCCCCGAGGGCGTGACTTATCTCTTCTTCCTTTTCCCATTCGATTGCCAAAGAAGTAATAAATTATTTTTATTTGAATCATCATTTGTAGTACTGTTTCTTCTTTCGCCTTATTTCAAGTGTTTACTGAAATCCAATACTGCCTCCTCAAAGACTTGCAGAATGCAGCTGGCTAAAGATCTATCCTCTTATTTCCAGAACAAAAAAGAGAATTTGAATTCTGACATCTTAAATTATTTTTTTTTTTTTTTTTGCAGTGACGAATTGCGATGTGTGTTTATGTATGTGCCGGCTTATGTATGTTACCGTGTGTGTTAATAGACTTTCGTGCTTGTGTGCCTACTTATGTCCTGCATGGTGGTGCAGCCGGACAATAGCAGACTGCACCACAATGTTCTACGTGTAGCTTAATAAGGCCTAAGTGACAAAAATACAATCTAAAACATTCGTATCCACTAAAGAATGCTTTCGTAGGTTGCTTTCACTCATTAGATGATTCTCTTCAAACTGGTCGCTATGAGTGGCTCGCTTGTTTCCTGTTTCGACGAGTGACGCGTGATTCGTTTGTACGGAGCGACTGTTCGGCACGAATAATAAAAAATCATGCAACTGAATCCTTAGCATTTTTTTATAATTTTGCACTTCCTTTCTAATTTTGCGCTATAATTTTCAGTTTTAATACCTCCAACGATATTTTATGTCGTTTTTTTTATGTATAATTTTTTTATACACAATGTAATCGGGTATTAAAGCCAAGCAAATTTGACCATAGGCCTTATTATGCTCCTTTATTTTCTAACATTTTTGTAAGCCATACATCTTATTTTAAATCTTTCCTAGTATGTTATGGATGTTTGTAAGTAATTACAACTGCTTAGTAATTGTTTCACAATTTCAGTATTTATATCACGATGCCTTTCAAAGGAACATGATATTCTTTTAAGTGTATGGTTCAAGTGCATGACTCATATTGACATTTTAAGCCGCTTTGTAGTCACTGGTTTATGTTCGTTATTCAATCCACAGGCTTTTCGAAAAACAGCTTCTGCTCCATATTTATTAACCGAAATTCCAGCTGCAGCAACTGACACAGCTGATAATGAAAATCTGCTACCACATATCTCCAAAACCCTCCACACTGAGAGCAAAAAGAAAAAAGAATTGATAGAACCCTCAAATAATTCTGCTAAAAAGTTTAAAGCATAAATACGGGGTATCATGAGAAATGCGTTGGTTTTGACAGCCGACGACAAAGATAATTTTACGTGCTCTGACGGAAGTAAAACAAAGAAATTTGTTGTCATTTGAAAGAATTTAAGCATGACTAATGTATGTTATGTTTTTATCTATCTATCTATATGTCTGTCAGTCTGTCTAAGAAGTTTATTTTGATTATATATATAATTTTCTTCTTCGATCTGAAAATATTAAGCTTAGTTACCCTACTATAGCATAATAAGGCCTAATAACAAGGGTTCTTTAAATTTTTTCTTTCGTGTTTGTTATCGGCTAAAGTGGGTTTTTTTTTTTTTTTTGCTCGTTTCTTATAGTAATGGATCCGTATGTTTAGTTATTACAATTTTTTGATTCAGAGACATAGTTTTTGTTTTATTTTAAATTTTCCATAGTAGTCCGGGAGCTAACTGTCAAAAATCAATGGAATACTGCAAATCGTGATAAGAAGATGCCACTAGGTAGGAATGTTGCTAATGGCTATACAATGAAATTAGGACCCAGAGGCACTTTCAAAAACCGTTTTAATCCAAGATGGCGGCGTTTTTCAAAATGGCGGCCTATGCTACTGCTTTTGCAATTTAGCTCACACAAAAGAGGTTTTTATATCAAATTATATGTTTTTCAGGCCAAAGATTTCATTTAGTATGTTGAAAAAAAGCTAAATGTTAATTTTTATGTTTATTTTTTATTTATTTTTAAGAATTATATTGTTTACGAGAAGATTACATGTAGTATCCAAAATCTTTTAGAAAGTTAGCGAAATTGCGACCGAAGAAAATAAACGGAAACCTGGTGCGGTGGTAACCTAACCATGCTCAAATTAGTCTCCTAAGAACTCCACACACATCTCCCAGCGGTGCTGCTATTGTTAGAAGCATTCCGAGAAGGCCCGTTTAGTCTGTGGAGTTAGCGACAAAAACAGCCTAAATATTTCACTTCCGGATACCAGTGTGAAATTAGGTGCAGAGCTTATGTACATGTATAAAAACAAAAAACAGCTGGGAGACACTTGATCAGGGGTCATAAACTCCCGTGATGACGTCATCAAGATGGCCGCTTTTACAGGTAAATACGTTCGTTTAATTCCTTAAAACTCCATCATAGATCGAAATATTGCAGAACTCAAATGTATCATTTGAAAGCTTTTTGAAAGAGCTATTTGAAAAGATTTAATTTTTCTTTCTGAAGTCAAGGTCCCACCTTTAATGACGTCATCAAAATGGCCGCTTTTACAGGTAAATACGTTTGTTTAACTCCCCCTAAAACTCCATCATAGGTTTAAATATTTTAAAACTCAACTATATCATCTGAAAGCTCTTTAAAAGATCTATTTGGAAAGGTTTAATGTTTAATTCTGAGGTTAAGGGCCCACCTGTGATGACGTCATCAAATGGCCGCTCTTACATGTAAATATGTTCGTTTAACTGTTTAAAACTCCATCATAGATTGAAATAATTCAAAATTTAAACATATCATCTGAAAGCTCTTTAGAAGAGCTATTTAGAAAGATTTAATTTTTCTTTCTAAGGTCAAGGGCCCATCTGTGATGACGTCATCAAAATGGCCGCTTTTACAGGTAAATACGTTTGTTTAACTGCTTAAAACTCTATCATAGATTGAAGTATTGCAAAACTCAAACATTTCATCTGAAAGCTCTTTAGAAGAGCTATTTAGAAAGATTTAATTTTTCTTTCTGAGGTCAAGGTCCCACCTGTAATGACGTCATCAAAATGGCCGCTTTTACCGGTAAATACATTTGTTAAACTCCCCCTAAAACTCCATCATAGATTTAAATATTTTAAAACTCAACTATATCATCTGAAAGCGCTTTAAAAGATCTATTTAGAAAATATTTAATTTTTCTTACTGAGGTCAAGGGCCCACCTGTGATGACGTCATCAAAATGGCCGTTTTACGGGTAAATACGTTCGTTTAACTCCCCTAAAACTCCACCATAGATTCAAATATTGCAAAACTCAAATGTATCATCTGAAAACTCTTTAAAAGAGCTATTAAGAAAGATTTAATTTTTCTTTCTAAGGTCAAGGGCCCACCTGTGATGACGTCATCAAAATTGCCGCTTTTACAGGTAAATACGTTTGTTATACATTTTCAATTTAAAATTGTTATAACTTTTCAACTATTTGTCTTAGAAAATAAAACCAAGCACTATAAAATAGCTCTTTTAAAGCGCTTTCGGATGATATATTTTAGTTTTACAATATTTAAATCTATGATGGAGTTTTAAACAGTTACATGAGCGCATTTACCTGCAAAAGCGACCATTTTGATGACGTCATCACAGGTGGGCCCTTGACCTCAAAAATAAAAATTAAATCTTTCTAAATAGATCTTTTAAAGCGCTTTCAGATGCTATATTTGAATTTTGAAATATTTAAATCTATGATGGAGTTTTAGGGGGAGTTAAACAAACGTATTTACTTGTAAAAGCGGCCATTTTGATGACGCCATTACAGGTGGAACCTTGACCTCAGAAAGAAAAATTAAATCTTTCCAAATAGCTCTTTCAAAGAGCTTTCAAATGATACATTTGAGTTTTGCAATATTTTAATCTATGATGGAGTTTTAAGCAATTAAACGAACGTATTTACCTGTAAAAGCCGGCCATCTTGATGACGTCATCACGGGAGTTCATGACCCCTGTTTAAGTGTCTCCCGGCTGTTTTTTGTTTTTATATATGTACATAAGCTCTGTACCTAATTTCACACTGGTCTCCGGAAGTGAAATATTTCAGCTGTTTTTGTCGCTAACTCCACAGACTAAACGGGCCTTCTCGGAATGCTTCTAACAATAGCAGCACCGCTGTGAGATGTGTGTGGAGTTCTTAGGAGACTAATTTGAGCATGGTTAGGTTACCACCGCACCAGGTTTCCCAGTTTATTTTCTTCGGTCGCAATTTCGCTAACTTTCTAAAAGATTTTGGATACTACATGTAAATTTCTCGTAAACAATATAATTCTTAAAAAAAAATAAAAAAATAAACATCAAAATGAACATTTAGCTTTTTTTCAACATACTAAATGAAATCCTTGGCCTGAAAAACATATAATTTGATGTAAAAACCTCTTTTGTGTGAGTTAAATTGCAAAAGCAGTAGCATAGGCCGCCATTTTGAAAAACGCCGCCATCTTGGATTAAAACGGTTTTTGAAAGTGCCTCTGGGTCTTAATTTCAATGTATAGCCCTAAACAACATTCCCACCAAGTGGCATCTTCTTATCACGATTTGCAGTTTTCCAACAGTTAGCTCCCGGGCTATAGGCAGGCATATGACCCGCACTTACCTTAGATACACACCCTAGGCAAAAACTTGTGCTTCATTTTTTAGAATCGTGCTCTCCCTGTCCTGTACCGTCTTTTAACTGTCAGATTAGTCATATTTATTTTATAAAAATAGAGATAAAGAGGAGCGCGTTGTTTGATGAAGATATCTGAAAAGATTTTAAAGTGAATGCTTCGGAGAAATTTTTTACAGCTTTATGAGGTCGGCACTTTATTGTAACTTTTCTAGTTGAAGCAGGAAAGCACTCGATGGAACACGTTCTTCAAGTAGATTTACCAGGTAAAGTACATATGAACAAAATAAAGTGCCAAGCTCCACATTGATGTAAAGCAGAAAACTAAAGCCGAATCGTAAAATGGATTAAATAGTTTTCCTATGGAAAGTAGGGGAAGACCGCCTATATTGGACCCCCTAAGAACAGGAGGCCTGTGTCGCTTAATGTGAAGCAAAACAAAAATACAAAATAGGGCATCGTAAGCTAAATTTAATCAGGAACCGCCCTAGGAGTTTATATTTTCTGAAAATATGAAAGTTATTTTTTAAAAAAATATTTTATAAAAAGTTGTAAAAGACCAATTTAGGAATATATGCGCCTATATTGAACCATGCGCTTCCTAAATTGGACCGTACCAGAAAATCATAGAATAATTTAAATTTGAACTACGCAGCTTTTTACCAGGATTTGCAATAGAACTTCTTTTGCTTCGGCCTCTCTTAGGCAGTGTTGATAAACTCACGATGGCATTTCATGCACTTAATCATATTTTCACTTCATCTCTATGGCAAATATTGCAATAACAATGATTTTGTACAGTTTCTTGCTTCTTGTGTGACTTTTTCTGTTCTATGCTTCTTTCATACGGCGTTAGAATGATTGCTGAGATAGCCTTCCTTTTGGTTCCATTTTTTAAGGCAAAGGTGATATGTGAGCCGGTTTTACAAAATCATAGTTAGAGTTGACAATCATGTTTTGATCCTCTGATTCTGCTGAACATGTACTAATTGAAGTCGTAGTTAGTTGTTCTACATGGTGTACAACTTACACCGAACATGTAGCCTGTTCACTTTGAGATGTTTTATCTGGACTACTTACCTCTAACTCTGCTCCAGCCAAGTCAATGTCATTAAACACATGTCAATTAACAGGCCAAACTCATGTTCTTTAGAATCGCCTCACTGCATTTGCCATGGGTTTGATTGCGGTTTGACCATAAGAGCTATCAAACAGTTCTCCTATGCCGATATTGGGTAATGGATCTCATTGGATGTTCTCGCATCCATGTATGGCATGCTCGATTAAAATATCTAAACAGAGACTGAATAAAGACCACATCTACGTGCATGGTGTGCTTAAAGAGAAAGCATTATTATATCGTTCTCGTTAGCCAAGTTTTATCGATCAATGTTCTTTATGTAAGTGCTGTGCCTATTCATTAATAGAAAGACAATCTTTTTACATTGATTGGCCTAACGGTTTTAATGAAATGTTGTACCAGTGTGTGGATTACCGTTTATGATCCAATCTGTTTTTGAAAGAGCATATTGCACACTAGGGGATATTTTTATGATAATATCATACATGGAACGTAATCGTTTGAAAATAAACATGGGAAGGGGGCTAGCAATTCTGTTGCACTTATGCAGCAAATAGCCAGAGTGTTTCTACCACGTTCACCACTCATTACTGCTCCAACCTGGTGTTTACCTTTATACGTCAATATATTTTGGGGCTCTTGGACAGTGAAAAGACCAGCTTCATCTACATTGAACATTTTAGTAGCATATAAATTGTTTCTTTTTAAAATCTTTTCGAACATATCGAAGAATTTCATATTTTTCTCTCGGTAAACCAGCACAAATTTTATTTCAGTTAATAACTATGTTTCTGAAACGGCAGCTTAATGGATGAAGAGAAAAAACAACATACATTTTAAGAAGTTGCAGCTTCTAGAAAATGTGCTTGATGAAAAAGTTTAAATGAATATCGTTAATAGGTGTTAAATAATGTTTAAAATATTTTTAACTACGCTATTAAATCAGATGAGTCACTTATTTTACGTTGCGATTAATAAAAAGTCTTGTTTAAAATCATATTCTTAAATTGGACCACCGGTCCAATATAGGAAATTTTTTTCGGTCCAATAAAGGAAAACACGCCATTTTTCATTCTTCAGCTTATTGCTCTATCAAAAATAATCACAATTTCACAATCGCCCATGTTAATACATAGATGTAATCCTTATTAAACACAGATCATCATGGTATAGCAGAAGTTTACATTAGTTTACAAGCTTTAGTACTATCTTACTAGATGCAAGTCCACGAAATAAGATCATACACGTTTTCAGGATAAATCATGCCGTAACTTACGCTACGCAGTTCGAAGACTGATAAAACTTCATACACATTGATTTTATTCCTAAAACTTTATATTTCTACCGTTAAAGTGTAGCACAGATCTCTGTACTAGATTTTAAGCCCGAGGTCCAATTTAAGCAGTGGTCCAATATAGGCGGTCTTCCCCTACTCGGATTTTCGGTTTCGGTCGGTTTTCTGCTGATGTGGCGCTGGGCCCTAAGTTATGCTGTTGCAAATTGAGTGAAAATCGAATAATACAAATACAAATGTGGCGACCAGCAGTAGACTCTGGGCCCAACTTGGCTGGTCCTAGTCAATTTAAAGACCCCAATGAAGATCAATGGCCCTCTTAAAGCCATCTACTCCATTGCTCTTTACCGCCTCTTCCGGTAAGCTGTTCCAAGTTCCCACTACCCTGCTAAAATAGTAATTTTTTCGAATTTCAAGATTAGCCTGAGATTTAAACAGCTTAAAACAATGACCCCTTGTCCTGCTTTCCGTGCTAAAATCTAACCCCGTAACATCATTCATTTTAAATTAGAAAACCCATTTACTAACCTTGTAGCCCTTCTTTGTACCCTTTCCAATAAATTAATGTCTTTCTTCAGATAAGGAGACCAAAACTGAACAGCATACTCCAAATGAGGTCTTACCAAACTTCTATATAGAGGCAGAAGAACCTTCTTAGATTTGTTTGAAATAGATCTATTAATAAACCCAAGCATCCTATTGGCTTTGTTACTAGCTATGCTGCACTGTTGACTAGACTTAAAATCCTGATTTATTAAGACACCTAGATCCATAACATTATCTGCCCTGCTAATGACTGAACCCTGTAAATAATAGCTTGTATGCTTATTTCCATGACCGAAATGCAGCACTTGACATTTCCCAACATTAACTGCCATACCCCACTTGTCTGCCCATTTAGTAATATGATCCAAATCCTGTTGCAGCTGATTTATTTGTTCGTCATTTTCTACAACCCCCATAAGTTTGACATCATCGGCAAAACAATTCATGTTTCCAGAAACATTTTCATGAATGTCATTCATAAAAATAATAAACAAAAGGGGACCTAAAACTGATCCTTGGGGAACCCCACTTAAAACCTCACTCCATTTAGAATAGTTACCCCTAACAACTACTCTTTGTTTCCTTCCTGTCAGCCAATTCCTAACCCAAACTAGAATTTTACCTCCTACCCCTATACCAACTAATTTACTGAGTAGTGCTACATGCGGTACCTTATCGAAAGCTTTTTGAAAATCTATGTAAACAACATCTACGCATTTTTTGCTATCTAAAGCCAAGGTAACCTTGTCGTAGAAATGTAATAAATTAGTAGCACACGATTTACCTTTTCTGAAACCATACTGCAAACTACTCAACAGCCCATTATTTTCTAAGAAATTCATAATCTTAATTTTGATCAATGTTTCAAAAATTTTACATACCACTGAAGTCAGACTCACAGGCCTATAATTTCCTGCATTACCTCTAGACCCTTTCTTGAAGAGTGGTGTAATGTTAGCTAGTTTCCAGTCCTCTGGCACTATCCCTGAGTTATACGAAGCATTGAATACATTAACTATAGCGTCAACTAATTCCTCTGCACATTCTACTAGAATTTTTGGATAAATATTATCTGGTCCCGGAGCTTTTGTGGTTTTAATTTTTTTCAAATAAAGTAAAACGTCCTCCCTGGAAAATACAAAGTCCTCAAGCTGTGTAGTAGCTTGTGTCTTGCTTGTGTCAACTGTTGAGATACAGTTATCGTTAAAAACACTGGAAAAAAAGTCATTTAGAACATTTGCTATATCACCATCATTCTGAATTAAATTTCCCTGCTCATCTACTAGTGGCCCAATTTGACTATTTCGAACTTTCCCAGAATTTGCGTATGCAAAAAACTCCTTTGGATTCCTGTCAATATTATCTGCCAGCTTTTGTTCCAATTCCCTTTTCTGAAACCGTACCAAATACTTAAAACTACGCCTAGCCTCACAATACTGTAGCATGTCTGCGCTGTGACCAGTTTCTTTTAATCGACGAAAAGCAGCTTGCTTACGGTTTAGAGCATCCTTAGTTTCCCTAGTGAACCACATGGGCCAAATTTTTGTGTTTACCCCTTTTCTCCTAAAAGGAACAAAATCTCCAGCTGTTTTTGCTAGTTTTTCCTTAAACTCTGTCCACTGCAAATTTACATCGCTATTGTCCAAACCTGATGAAAAAACCGCTTTCAAACTCTGCCTGAGTGCGACAAAATCAGTTTTTCTGAAATTAGGTACAAACCTAAAATTTTTGTCTTTGTGCAAATCAAACTTAATCCCAAACCTAATGCTGTTGTGGTCACTATCCCCAATATGCTCCCCTACACATAATGCCTGTATAGAACCTTCAACATTGCAGAAAACAAGATCCAAAACAGTATCCTGCCGTGTTCCCTCAGAAACAACTTGATCTAAAAAACAGTCACCAATTACTTTTAGAAATTCCTCTTCTCTACTATTATTGGGGTAAGAATTATTCCAATCAATGCCTGGAAAATTGAAATCGCCCATTATAATTACCGGTCCCTTACTCGACATGTCTCTAATAATACGATACATCTGTTCATCTTGACCCTGGCTTAGATTAGGTGGCCTATAAATGTTACCCAAACGTAATTTTTTACCCTTACCGCTCATCAATTCTAGCCAAACCATGTCAATATCATTAGGTTTGTCATTTATTGCCAATTCATTGCAAGTTAAAGTATCTCTAACATAAAATAAAACCCACCACCTCTTTTACCTACTCTATCTTGTCTAAACAAATTATACCCAGGAATACACAATAAATCATCATCATTTTTGGTAGCCCATGTCTCGGTAACTCCAATTACATCCAAATTCTCATTTGTGATTATGCTTTTTAATTCTTCCATCTTGTTCCTAATACTGCGAGCATTGGTATAAAAAACCTTAAGCATGCTCAACTTGTTTTTATTCAACCCCTTACGATTTCTTGAATCAAAATTGTTGAAATGACTACTCTTATTTTCCCCCTTATTACCATTCCTAATTAAACCCAAATAGTTTGCATGTTTTTGCAACCTTCTCCGTGAACCCTGCCCCCCTTTCAAACTTAGTTTTTTGACTCAGAATACTCCAAAACCAAACCACTAACCATTTTAACCCCTGTAGAACTCAGATGCAGGCCATCCCTAGCAATCCAATCTCGCTTACAATAACTCCACACGTCGATGAATCTGATACTGCGCATATGGCAAATTTCTTTGAGTATCAGGTTCATGCACCTAGCCCGCTGGTTTAACCAGCTCCTATTGACTCCGTACCTGGGCAGCAACCCAACCACTTGGACACTGGTCGAACTGTTGGTTGCTTTATCCAACAGGGAATTCCACTCGTTCCTAAATTCCTCATTATTACTACGGCCTACATCGTTCGTTCCCACCCATAAAGTGACCATATCCTCCTTATCAAATGTCCCCCTCTTTCTGCAACCTTATTTACATCCTTGACCCGAGCCCCTGGTAAACAACACCTAGCCACCTTACGTTTTACCCTCCCGATTGAATTTCCCACCTCACGCACCATAGAATCCCCCAGTATTACCCCCTTCGTCTCCCAGTCTGTCTCCTTACTGCTAACTTCCCCCTTCACCTCTGGAATAATCCCACTAACTAACTCACAGCTAATGCCCACATCCTTTTTAATAACTTCCCCCTTTCCATCTGAATTGTTTACCTCCTCTGTCCCACAACCTGAGGCTATTTGGGCCTGCAAAATGGTCATCCTATTTTTTAAGTCCAGGAGCTCAGCACACTTAGTGCAAGTGAAATCATCCTCAGAAATGGACTCCTCTTTTCCCTCATACAGGCAGAACATCTGACAAATGTCGCAAGAAATCCACCTGCTCCCCTTTCCATTCTTAACCTCTTTCAAAATGCATATAACACCAATAACACTGTTCGACAAAAAAAAACCTTGAAAATGCTTCTGGTATTTTGAAGGCTGATTCTTATGTAAAATGACCCCCTGAATCCGAATATGACCCCCGTTTTCCCCCATC
This sequence comes from Uloborus plumipes, assembly GCA_038373865.1. Classification (NCBI taxonomy): domain Eukaryota; kingdom Metazoa; phylum Arthropoda; class Arachnida; order Araneae; family Uloboridae; genus Uloborus; species Uloborus plumipes. The sequence goes on from JAXGGA010015727.1 coordinate 20,258, forward strand.
ACGTCCCAATTTTTTTTAAAACGCCCCCCTTTTTTTTTCATTTTTCCTTAGTTTCAGGGCTATAATATTTTTTTTGGAGGGGAAAGGAGCCTTATATTCACCAATAAATTTTTTTGGATGTCAAGAGAGACTCAAAGTTTAAAATCATGAGCACCGAGAAAAAATCGGGGAACTTGGGGGGGGGGGGGCGTGGCCCCCGAAATATTTGAAAAATCACCAAAAACGATCTTTTTATTCTAGTTTCTTTAAAAAGACCTTTAAAACATTTTTTTCGGCGCAGAACCAGAGTATAGGATCCGCTCCTATGGCTCCTGGGTCAGGAAAAATTTTCACGCTGTAAAATTTTTTTAAAAAAATAAAATAATGCTTTAAAAATCGCACTTTGCACTCGAGTTTTAAAGCAGGTATTCAGCCAAAAAAAAAAAAATTGTGGCTGATTCTTATGTCAAATGACTCCCTATTTCCAAATATGACCTCAGTTTCCCCCCTCCACCCCCTCTTTCCAGAGAGTCCCCCCCCCCCAATTCAGAGTCATTTTACTAATTCGGAGGGGAAAAGTACATTACGTAACCCGTTAACATAATTCTAAAAGGCAACAGAGGTTCAAAGTTCAAAAACATGTACATGTGTACCAAAAATATAAACTATGGCGGTGTACCCCCCCCCCCCAAAAAAAAAAAAAAATCTTCTTTTCTTGTTTTTCTAAGAGACGTTTTAAACGTTTTTTTTTTTTTTGTGAAAAATCAGAGTATTGAATTTTCTATTCTTTTTTTTTTGGCGGGGGGAGGGGGGAGGTATACCGCCCTAGTTTATATTTTTGGTACACATGTACATGATTTTGAACTTTGAACCTCTGTTGCCTTTTAGAATTATGTTAACGGGTTACGTAATGTACTTTTCCCCTCCGAATTAGTAAAATGACTCTGAATTGGGGGGGGGGGGGAACTCTCTGGAAAGAGGGGGTGGAGGGGGGAAACTGAGGTCATATTTGGAAATAGGGAGTCATTTGACATAAGAATCAGCCACATTTTTTTTTTTTTTTTTTTTGGCTGAATACCTGCTTTAAAACTCGAGTGCAAAGTGCGATTTTTAAAGCATCATTTTATTTTTTAAAAAAAATTTTACAGCGTGAAAATTTTTTCTGACCCAGGAGCCATAGGAGCGGATCCTATACTCTGGTTCTGCACCGAAAAAAATGTTTTAAAGGTCTTTTTAAAGAAACTAGAATAAAAAGATCGTTTTTGGTGATTTTTCAAATATTTTGGGGGGCCACGCCCCCCCAAGTTCCCCGATTTTTTCTCGGTGCTCATGATTTTAAACTTTGAGTCTCTCTTGACATCCAAAAAAATTTATTGGTGAATATAAGGCTCCTTTCCCCTCCAAAAAAAATATTATAGCCCTGAAACTAGGGAAAAATGAAAAAAAAAGGGGGGCGTTTTAAAAAAAAATGGGACGTGATGGGGGAAAACGGGGGTCATATTCGGATTTAGTGGGTCATTTTACATAAGAATCAGCCTTCAAAATACCAGAAGCATTTTCAAGGTTTTTTTTTGTCGAGCAGTGTAATTACTCGAATGATCCACTTATACAAAGGCAATACAAAAAGACAAAAGTGCAAAATTTTAAGAGTAACTACTAATAATTAAAATAAGAAATCATTTGAGTTAAAGATACAAAGAATGCAGATAACTAAGTCAGTAGTAAATAAAAATAAACTAAATTGCTACACCCAACAAAGAACACAGGCCTAACAACAAAGGAATCACCACATTTTAGGCTTAGCTCAAAAAATTGAAAAACACTTTAAGAATGCAAGTAAAGCAAAAATAAGTCTCAATGCACAGAAATACTAAATTATATGCTGAAATACAATAAAAATACCAAAACTGATACAATAAAAACAAATAATTTACATTAAAAATATCACTTAGCTCAGAGCAGCAAAAATCTCCCCTGCAACACTGGCGCCCTCTAGCGGCGTGTGAATAATGTTTAAGTTGGTGCATAATTTTTGAGGGGAAAAATCAGTTGCTTGTAAAAATCGCGGAGCTTGATGAATTGCTAACTGGCGTTTTGGGAAAAGATATTCAATACTAAGGCTACCGTAGAGTGCGTTGGGAAGAATGGGACAGAACTGTAGCTAAAATAAAATGCGAAAAAATACTTTTAGCTTGTTCGGAAGATGAAGCAGCACAATTCTACTTACATCTATAAAACAAGCTTGAAATAATTTTCTCATTTTATATCGGCAAAATGCATATCTCTTCCCATTTCTGCGACCCTCCCATTCCTCCCTACTCTTTCTTTCGAAATACTGTACAACTGCTCACCTTATAATAATTGAATTTGCACAGGAGAATACTGTATCTGTTTTGTGCTGCTCTGTGATTCGGTCACGGGCGTCGTTGGCGGGGGGGACGAGGGGGACATGTCCCCCCCAATATTTTGAACTCATCAGAAGTCCCCCTCAATATTTTAAAATAATAACTTTGGAAAAAAAATCGGGACTTTCATTTCTGAATCAAATTAAATTAGAACTTCGATCTGAACTAAAATAACAAAAACTTCCGTATTTATTGGAAAGACCGTCTGAGTTACTTTCCCATGCAGCTATCTCATGCTTTTTGTGCTTTTAGCAACCTTATTGGAGCAATCATTTTTCTCCTGCAAAACCCATCACTACCATTAGCAGATTACCCAATAGGCGCTTGAGGCGCGAGTCTGGGGCCTCAGGCTTAGCGTAACATCCTCAAAACCAAAATTTTTTTAATTTAAGGAGTTGCCAAGGAAAGTCATGAGTTTGAGTGAGAAATGCTCAAAATCCATGGAAACTAAAAGTTACCTAAGGATTATTAGGCTCGGGCTGAAGCCGATAAGACGACTGATCCCAATAGGGCCCTGCATCCAAGCAGTACCCGAATTACTAATTTTTAGGGCTCAAGACCCACAGTAATTTGGAGGCCCCCTAAAGATTCAATGGCAAAATGCGGTGGCGGATTTACAGGTTTGGGGGGGCTGTCAAAATGCATTTTTGAAGGCCCCTTTGTACATCTCAGCACTATATAAATCATTTATCATGTACATATTTGAATCCCCTCCGGGGCTTCTATGGTCATGGGGCCCCTACAGTTAAAACATGGTAAATCTACTATCTGCAAGAATCAATAAAAATTCTCGTTCAAGAAATTTTTTTTCCAATTAATAAGTCGTTATTTTTTAAAATAATGTTTCTTTAAAATATACACGTGTGCTATTCCCATAGCTCTTATGCTGTGATATGTCTTTAGAAAAAATTGAGGCCCCTTAGAAATATGGAGCCCCTGGAATAGGTCTGGGGCCCAACTTATTAAGGTGGAGGAATTTTTCTTGGGATGATCCCATCTTTAGTTCTTTTAAAAGAAAGGTAATTACGGGAATAAAAATACATATTTGGTATATTTTAAATTACATACACGCGATTAATAGTTTGTGCAAAAAAAAAAAAAAAAATAAATAAATAAACATAAGTTTTTAATCAGTGCCTGCTAGAGATGATTCGGGCTCAGCCAGGACTCTGTAAGTTCAAACAGCTTTCGAGCTGGGGCTTATAGTTAGCTATTCGTTCTTCAGTCTCACAAATACAACGTTAACGAGCAAAAATATTTATGTCTGGATTGCTTTGCTGGGGAAGAGTTTGAGAAATGGCATATATCACTTCATCTATCACACATCGTTTCTCGAGGCCCTCACACCTGGAAGCAATTGAATGGTCAAATGAAACAACCCCCGTGGTGCTTGAAAGGCCATTAAGAGGCAAAAGGCATAAAATGTCTTCCTTCTGATAAGGGTTGAAAGGTTGAGGGTTGACAAAATTGCTACGATTCTGGAAGGAGTATTGTAAATAGTCATGAGAAAGATCCTACGTTAGATAATAGATACTACTGGTAAACGTTAGAATTCGAGATTGGCCGCATTTTATTCGGTTCTCACATCACAGGGGGTCCGAACTTTTAAGAGGATACGCCGTAGGGTCACCGCAACTTGCGTTATCTTACGGGGGGATCTTGTAAAACCGTGTGACAATTGACAATTCAAGCTTGCTGGTGGTCACCAGGAATGAGAGATCAGTATTGGATGGGCAGTTTTTTTTTTTTTTTCTCTCTTTTTAGTCATTTTCCTATTGGCCTCAAGAGAGTGCCTTCAACAGCTGTTGCCTTCTTTAATAACACGCGCATATTTTCGTGATGATTGCAGCTCAGATACCAACGTACAATTTGCTTAAAATATCAAAGGGAAATTAGTATAAAAATACTAAAATGCTTGAAAACTATAAAAAATCTGGTACGTTTTGTAACAAACGAAAAGCGCAAGAAACAAAGAATAAAAACCGAATGAAGTAAAAACCTTATGTCCACCCTGCTGAGAAAACTGAACCTTATGTCTTAGCTGTCCAAAATTGTGGACCTTATGTCTGTCAGACCTTATGACCCATGGATCTTATCTGGACCTTCTTAAGTCTGCCGGATCTTCTGTCTATTGTACCTTTTGAATTTGAGCCTTGGACTTGGACCCTTGGTTTTGGAAGTTTTATCCGCGTCCCGTGAAAAACAGGCAAAGGCTATGAAAAGTTTTTTATATCAACTACTAATGCTCTATCAAGCTGGGAAGGAAACGAGCTACAATCAAATCAGGTGAGGAAAAAAAATTACATATTTCGCTATCTTGTTTTGCAATTTACGAATTATCTTAACGTTATTAATTTCAGTCGTCAGTGGGGATATAAGTTTCTCAAAACTGAAAATAATAAAAAATCATCTCATGTCTAAAATATTACAGGAAAGACTATGCAGTCTAGCCGCTTTGTCTATTAAAAAAGACATCTTGTCCAATATCGATACGGACATCATTTTGAAAGATTTTGCAGAAATTAAAGCAAGAAGAGTGGTTTTATAAGCACATTTTATATGACTTTTTATTTTACTATGATGTTACACGAGAGGGTGTTTTAAGAATAATATTTTACTCTAATTAATTATTTTTTATATTATTAGTTTTATAATCTCCTGCTATTTTTATTTTTTAAAATCACTGCTTTTAATTTTAAAATTATTATAACAATGCAAATAAATATTCCAGTTCATTTGAAAAAAAATTATTTTTGTCTTAGTCTTGGTCAATCATATGTGCTTGGAAAAAAAAACGGGGGTTGGGGGGGGGGGCGCCAAATAATTCTCTGCTTGTGCGAAATTTTTACGTCGGGCCGGCCTTGCTTGATATTAAATCTCGTTTTAGCTATTTTTCGAAAGAAATATAATGTCCGCACCTTGCATCTTTCATGTTTGATTTTGACTTATTTGAGAATCTATTCACAGCAGAAGTAACTACTTTAATATTTATCGCCAAGAAACGTTGTGTGTCACTGCTCTTGAGTATGTGCGTAGAATTAAAATAATAATGCTATTATTACTACCACTAACTACTACTATTATTAATAATGATAATAAACTCGTAAAATTTAATTTTATGTAATGAATTTATGATCACATTATTTTGAAAAATATTCGCATGTTTAATTTGAAATTTGCTTCATATATTTTTGAGAGTAAAATGAACACTTGTTTAAGTTATATTTTACGTTGAAATTTTATTTTTTTATCTGTAATTTAAAGAAAATTAATATGCATTAAGCGTTAAAATTAAAAAAAAAAACTTTTCATAATACGCGGTTTTTGAAGAAAAAAAAATATATTTATTCATTCCTTACATTATTTTTGCATGATACTAGGACTGTTATATATTGAATAATGATCTAATTGTAATTGCAGTATTGAATTGGGTGCTAAGTTCTAAAAGTAAAGTAAAAATATTTACTTGACTTTTTTTTTTGAGATGCTAATTTTTTGATCGAAGTAATTTAAATTTTTAAACAACTTAAGTAACACACAACAAGAGAAAATTACCTTTATTTTCGTGTCAGCTTACTAATTTTTCTTACTTTTGTAGTTACTAATTGATATACATTTTTATGACATTGGAGTTGAAAAGCAAACGTTCAATAATAGTAATGTTGATAAACGAGATATTTTTATTCCAAATTAGAATTATATTTTCAAATAACTAAGAAATAGTTTACATGGAAACTATTCTGTTTTAACTTTTAAGTGATGAAATAATAAGGCTGGTTTAATTGAGTATTATTTTGATAACTAAATTATTTTTTAAAAGTTGAAGCCGACAAAATATTTTATCACTGCATTTCCATAAAAATCTTTAAAAAGAACTGAATTATCATTAAAGAAAGCAAGTTATTTATCTTCCACACAAATTATTTTAAATTGAAGTTTTCAAACCTAATTTTTTGCTTATTTCAAAATGGAACTTTCAAAATTAGGTGAAAGCATCGTTCTCAGCATAGGCACAGTTGAAGCAAAAACAAATGCGTGCATGGAGGAGAGAAAGGGTAAGAAGCAATAATTTAAAAAAAAAAAAATCAAAAGAAAAAAAAAATAATATTAGAAACATTTTTCACATATTGTTGAAGATCAAATGCCAGATGAATAGTTATAAAGGGAATTTTTCCCTTTTCGAATATTTGTCGAAATTCGAAATTTGAATCGAACATTTGTCCTTTTAAAGTTACCAAAGACGACCCTTCAATTTTGAAAAAGTTCCGGGGTGGGCCCTAAATCTCCCCTCCCCTAACACCAACGCAGATCGTCTAAAACTGCGTTTTTACAATTACAATTTCAAAAAAAGTTTCGGGGCAGAACCTAAACCAATCCTTTTCCTAAAACAATCAGATATGATCTATAATTGTGTTTTTAAAATTTCAATTTCCAAAAATGTCCAGAGAAGCGCCTCCGAACCTCTTCAATTACTACCATTGTCAAAAATTGTTTAGAATGCATTTTTAATACTGCAATTTAAATAATTTTCCAAAAAGAGGGAACTCGAATATCTAATCTGCGTATTATCAACAAAGATAGTCTAAAATTGCGTTTTTAGCAATACAATTTCGAAAAAAATCCCCAATCCCCCCTTTCCATAGCACAATTTGCGATAATAATTGAGTTTTTAAAGTTTCGATATCGAAAAATGGACGGAAGAGCGCACTCGAACCTATTCTCCCCTAACATTACCAAAGATCGTCTAAAATGCATTTTTAAGATCACAAATTCGGAAAATATTCCGAGGGAGGTAGCCCCGTACCTTCTTACTTCTAGGTAAATAATATATTTACGATTAGGAACACATTCTCAACATGACTTCCCTCTTAGAAATAAGCTGAACCCATTTGTTTCACTCTGTATTTAAGATGCGTTTGAAATTAATGAGGAGTCGTTAATTTCATACACCCCCAACTTTTTTGTCCCCGCTGCGGGTCAGAATATTACTAATTATGGTTCTTATTTGAAAATTGCAATGTTCATTGATCTTTGCAAACTCTTAAACTAGCATTTCTTTTTTCCGAAGTCCCCCCCAATGTTCAGCAGCCAGCGACGCCCATGGATTCGGTTCTTTATTTACGGGGGGGGGGGGGGGGGGAGACCGTTTTCTTTTTGTAGGAAAAAGCTTCTACTCCTCCCCTTTTTTCTGCACGAACAAATTAGACTTGAAACTTATGTCCCTGTTTAAATGTTCTGTATTATGTTATCTACGGTCAATGCGTTTTTGTGTCCCCAAAGAAAAAAATAATCTGCTTAATTTCACACTCATATCACTAGTAGCCGTTATTTTTATGATTGTAATGGTAAGGGCCCGACGAAATTTCAATTTTTGGGCGGTTTATCGATACCAGGGGAAAATGGGTTGCCAGGGAAGTGACACCATTGATAGAATTCTTGTTTGATTTATTATTATTTCACTTATTTTTCGGTGTAAAATCCGAGTATGGACTCATTTCTATAAGACACTAGCTGACCCGGCCACGCGTTGCTGTGGCTAAGGTATGGGTTAAACTATAATGTTTCAATAGAAACGAAAAACTTTATTACCGTTATAGAGATCAACTTTATATAAATATGAATTTGAGGTCAAAATATGAAAAAAATCGAACAAAAATTTCCTAAGTTTGCTAGAAACAAAAAATCAACAAAAAATGTAGCATTTTAGTACTTTTGGGAAAATTATATTTAAGCTTATAGA
>JAXGGA010015728.1:0-28381 GCA_038373865.1 Uloborus plumipes
TAATGAGGAAAGTTTAAACAGTTTACTCGCCGTCAAGGCGGCTCGCCTTTACAGTAGCGAGGAAAGTTTCAATAAACTACTCGCCGCCAAGGCGGCTCGCCTTTAAAGTACCAAGGAAAAGTTTAATAAACTACTCCCCGCTAAAGCAGCTCGCTAAAAAGCTTTCCTGCATCAAAGAATCAATCGAATTATTTGCAAACGCTTCCTCAAAAATAAAGACGATGTCAAGTAGCGCATACTTAGCACTCTCCCTAAATAACAAATAAAATTCCTTTCCAAAAACAATTATTTCCAAACAGCTTTCTTCCTGTAAAATTAATTGCAAAATTCTAAGCGAAAAAGTTCTTTTAATATTTGGATCGCAGCCAAAAAAAGCCCCTTCTAAAAACAACAATTGCAATTTTATTTAAAAACTAGCTTAATACCCGGCGTTGCCCGGGGTGCTTATTAATACAACATAGCATTCAGGGAAAATAAGTTTGAAAGAGTTCTATTCATATGGGTATAAAATAATTTGCATCAATCAGTCTCTTAGGTACAAACTTTGAAAAAAACTAAAATATTACAGAAAGTTAAACGTTTACAGAAAAATAGTCTTATCAAAAGGTGAAAATTAAAGAGAAATGTTGTCTGTGCTTTGCCGCGTCCACTGGCATGAAATATATGCACATGGAAGTGAAAAAATTGCATCAAATTCACCCACCAAATTCAAAATATTAACTTTTCTCTATTAACTGTTCCCACCTACAAAGTAAAAATTATTATAACTCAATCTAATAAATCTGTCTGAAATAAATCTGTTTCTCGTTCTGAAGACTTATCTCCATTACAGACGCAACTGTTGTCGCATTGCAAATTTGAAATTCAAATCCGTGGTTCTTTTTATAAAGTCCACATCAATTATGATTGTTTTTTAGCCTACTTTCCCGTTAAAAATAAAAGAAAGACGAAAAAAGTATTAAAAGTAGCTTAATGCATCGAAAAAATATCGCCAAGTCCAAAAAATATCGTCGGTCGGTCGGTCGGTCTGTCTGTCCCCCCTTAATAACTTTTGAATGAACAATCCGATTTGGACAAACTTTTTTTTGTTGGAAAGATCTCGGCGGGTACAGCTCATTCCCATATTTGATTTTTTGATTTGAACAATTTTTGGTTCAACTTTGAGCCGTTCAAATAACCGTCCGCGATACTAACTTTTTAATGAACAGTCCGATTTGAACAAACTTTTTTTTGTTGGAAAGAACTTTTCAAGGATACTTCATTCCCGTATCTACATTTCCGATTTGAACAATTTTTCATTCAACATTGAACCGCTCAAGCAAGCTGTCACCCCTAATAACTTTTGAGTAAACAGTCCGAAAAAAAATGACTGACTGTGCAGACGATTTTTTGTTTATTTATTCATTTGTTTTATTGAATTTATTATTATTATTTTAGCAGACGATTTTTTTTGTAACAAAAATGTTTCATTCACTAGGGCATTTTATTCTTTATTTATATTTAACAACTGGCAACGGATTAAAAGTGAAATTCGAGACATTTTATCAACGGACGAGTTTTTTTTCTTTTTTTTTTTTCTTTTTTTTCTTTCTTTGATAAAATGTGTTTTGATGTACTTTGTACATTTAATTTTTTTTTGAAAACAATTGAGGAATTTTTCTACGGAAGAACTGTAACAGTTACATTCTTTAAAAGGTGCGACAAAACTTTATTTATTCATTTATTTACTTTTTATGTGTCTATTTCATCTGATGAGAGAGGTATATTTTGCTTTTAAAGGTATGTTTGACATAATTTTTAGTCTTAGATAATCAAGAGAATAATGATCAGATGCTAGAATGCCGATGTCGATGTACGGGAAAGTAGGCTCGTTTAGTTCTTGACAGAACTTCTTGTTACTTATTTCAATGCTAAAAGGAAATAGGTGAGCCTTAAATTGAAAATTCATTACTTTAATCGTAATCATTGTTGGAAAATACTAATATTTAAAAATCTTAAATTTCATCAATTTGAATACTAAAAGGCCTATCTCGATTACAATATAAATAGGCTAGATTCCTATAAAAGGGTCATTTTTTGACAAAAAATTTAAATTTGAGCTTTTTAGATTTTTTAAAATTTCAAGACCCCGCCTATGAGAATTCTAGGGCATCAAGGAACCTCTGTGTCAAGTTTGATGAAAATCTGACGCAAACTGTGGATTTGTATAGAGAACAAGTATATATATATACATACACTCATTTTTATAGATATAGATACATTTTCAAAATGGTACCAGAGAAAAAATATGTCATTAATAATTAGAATAAAAACAATTGTTAGAACTTTGTTATAACACGTATTCAAAATGACAATGGAAAAAAAATAACACTCTTTCATTTTAAAAAGTTCAATTTAATTAACGTTTTAATTTAAAATCGCAACGGAAAGAAATAAATATCTTGGAATTTTAAATAGTTCAATAATTTAATTAACGTTTTAATTCAAAATGGCAACGGTAGGAAATAAATATCTTGGAATTTTAAGCAGTTCAATAATTTAATTAACGATTTTATTTAAAAATGGCAACGGTAAGAAACAAATGTCTTGGAAGTTTAATCATTTATTAGGCTTAATCGCTTTAAACTTGACTACTTATTAATTGATATCTTCGCTAATTAAAATCGTATAATTATATAAATTGAAACTAATGAAGCCTGAAAAATTACCTATCTATCGGTACCTGGTTCGACTTTCAGTTCATTGGCGTTCAGGAGAAAGAAGCGTGACATAGATAGATAGTTAGGAAGAAAGATAGATAGAAAGAAAGAAAGAAAGAAAGATAGATACTCGGTTTTTAATATAAGTAGATTTTATGTTAATAAGTTGTAAAAATTGCTCATTTTATAGTATTAAACAGTAAAATTTCTACTTTTACAGTACTAAACTGTCAAATTGCTAATTTTACAATTTATTACCGTACATTTTACAGTTTTAAACTGGAATCTCTACTGGCAGTATTATATTGTTTTTACAATTTTATACGGCCAGGGTTGCCCATCCCCCCCCCCAAGCTCAATGGTGCAAATTCCCCCCCCCCCCCCCCAAATTTTTTCACAACCCCCTTGTGCTTTTTATTTTATTTTTTATCCTTTTTTTATTATTTTTATTTTTAAAAATATTATTTATTTACTTTTTTAATATTATTTATTTATTTTTTTAATATTATTATTTTTTGAATGTTATTTATTTATTTTTTAATGTTATTTATTTGTTTATAAAATTATAACTGATTTTTTTTTATATATTATTACTTTTTTAGAAGTTCGAATTATGTGCAGAATAGCATCGCTTTCTTTCCCTTTTTCCAGACATTCCAATCACATACACACACACAACAAATAAATAAAAAAAAAATAATAATAAACAAATTAAAGAAATAATTTAAATTGAAAAAATAAATTAATGAATAATTTTCATTTGAAAAAAAAAGCAATAAGTAATTTAAATTAAAAAATAAATTAATAAATAATTTAAATAAACAAATAAATTAGGCAGGGATTCAAGTGAAACAGCACTGCGATCGCTTCGAATGCAATCGCTACTGGAAGTGAATTACATTATCATTAGCTTAACTTGGCACTGACGTCACTACGAGCGGAGCCAATAAGAGCTCACAAGCAGTCGGCCATCTCCTCTTATTCGCCAAGTAGGCTGTGACGTTTTATCTAGCTCGTTTTTCATAGGCAAACGTCACGCTGAACGTTCTAATGTAATTCATTTCCAGTATCAAGAAACGTTCTAATGTAATTCATTTCCAGTAGCGATTGCAGTTTGCGATAGCCTGTTTCACTTGAATCCCTGCCTTAGTTTTAAAAAATCCACCCCAAAAATTTTGATGGCGTAACTTGCGCCATAATCCCCCCCTGTGGGCACCCCTGAATACAGCTAAATTTTACGGAAATAAACTGTGAAATTGCTAAATTTACAGTAATAAACTGCAAAATTGCTAGTTTTAAATTGGAACCTCAGCTGCCAGTATTATACTGTAAAAACAACAGTTCATTTTTTGCAGTGTACACTAATTCCTGGATCTTCTATATAGGAAAATCTATGAACTACTTGCTGCACTTTTCGGTTAGCCCCAAAATAAATTATTTAGCTCGTCAAATTTTCTCAACTTTGGTGCTTCTTCAGACAAAGATTTAGGTACTGTTCATAATATTAACCCATTAATGCCTAGCGTCCCTTTTTAGGGAGGGTCAAAAAAATGTGTCTAAATCTTCCAAAAATGAACATTTCAACCAAATAATAGTGTTCAATTATTGCTTTGGTATTGGTTCAATTATTATTAACAGATTGCAGCACGTAACCATTGTAAAAGTGTGTTATGTAGCCGTTTTATTATGATCTTTATCAAGAATTACATCGTTCAATTTTTAAAATTATTCCAGCTTCGCAGTTTATGTTAATTGCTAATTTTATTTCTTCTTATAAAATGTCTTTTCAGATATTATATCGTAGGCAGAAAAAAAATTTAGTAAAGCAAGTATGCACTTCTGGTGGGTAGCGTCCCTTTTGAAAAACGATTTTTCTTTTCTTAATAAAAAAAATATTTTTCACATGATATTTTTTTCATTATTTTTCCTGTATATTAAACACTATTTGTAACCAGTATATAAAATATCTTCGGAAAAAGAGTCAGGCATTAATTCGGTTAATATTAATACAGTCGTATCGAAGTATCAGAAAATATAACAACTGGGCTTTGTCGCAATAGGTCTAACAATGTACTTTTGAAAGTCAATCTGTTCTGAAAACAAACTTAATTGATCTTAAATTTGAAAAAAATAATAATAACAAGAAAAAGTGTTATTATTATTTTATGATATTTATTTTCTTTAGTCCGGAGATTGTAACCGAAATGTCTCCTAATATTTTTTGAAAATTTGAATGCGAAAGAGAATTTAGTAACAGGTGAAAAGAATGCCTTGAGGGGAGATTAAAAACATAAAAATTTTATATCATTAAAATATTTTTTAAAAAAAAAAAAATCAGTCGCTGCTTAATGATAAACTAACAATCACAATGCTCTGAAGAAAGTGTCTTTGTAATGAAAAACAATAATTCCCTAATCTTGAAGTAATAATGCATCGAAAAGTCAATTTTTGAACAGGTGGATCATTTACAGAAATACTTTTCAATTCACTTCCTGATTTGAAATTAAATTATTCTATGTAAAGACTTTAATCGTTGGAAAGTGCTCATTGTTGTATAAAAAAGCGATACATTACATAGTTAAAACATTTTTCGGCGATGATTGAAATCTACAAACAAACGTTTGACTTCTTAATAAACATTAAGTCAAGAAATGATGCAGTTTTGAATTAACTAGCACGAGATAATTTAAATGTGGAAGTAATTAAAGAAAGGGGAATAACAGTTCCGTGTAAAATGTTTTTTTTCAATTTAATTTCCTCTTGAAATATTTCAATTTGTGAGTAACAGTTGTACTAGTTACGCACTATTGCATTCTGATTTCGGATCTTGTTTACATGCCAGTTGATTTCAATTTACCGTCTCTCGCTCCTTCTTTCAAACATCAAATGAATGAGTACATGTTTGAAGAACTCATTCAAACAAAGAAATTGTTTACGTCAACTGCTTAAATTACCATTACATATTTGCAAGAAAGAAAAACACGCTTGGCGCACTCGTTCGTTAACCGTTTGAGTTTTAAACTAGTTCTTCCTCACTGACAGACATTTGCTACAAATCTTCACTCAAAGAATGCTTATATCAACAGTTTTGTCTCGCAATTTAAACACGTTGATAATCTTGCTGATAATTTCATAGGTTGTTGCAGTAATGGATTTTACGGGGTGAGAGGGACCCACTTTTGAAAATCAAAGGTACTTAATAACACGATTCGTCCATTATTTCTTCGTTGACAAAAAAATGATTATTCTGTTTCAATAGCCTCTTGTTTTAATCATTATGGCAATATTCTCAGTAACACTATGATTTATTACCCTATTTTAGTGAAATTAGGAAAGGTTAATTGCCTTAAAATGTTAAAACTCAAATTTGACCACAACATGTAAAGTAAATTAGTGTGGAATATTTCTGTTCTTGAAAAATATTTTTGACGAACCTCATGAGAACTTTTTTTTTTTTTAATTGTATGACTGGCAGGACACATTTTACATTTTAGTGCCCCTCCCAACAACTATTTTTGTATCTGCCCCTCTATTGTTGAACAGAAACTGAGGCAATACCACGAAAATTACCAGGGAAAACAACAATTAGTTTTTAAGTAGGCAGCATAAGTAATAATATTCCGAACTCAAGATGAAACTGTTTAGTAGCAAACATTCACCAATAAGGTGTGCGAGAATTTCTACAAGAGAAGTAAATTCATTTTTTTCAAAAATTTGGATCAAAGAAATACAGAAAAATGGGGAACCAGGCAAACGTAAAATTCTTCCAACGCAATGAAAGAAAAGGAAACTGCTGAAATGAGCCTGCTTTTACATGGCCAAGTGTAGTTATGCAAATATTTTATAAGGAAACTGCCAGTGGTGCACTCAGGACTTTTCTTGGGAGGGGACATAATTTTTAAAAGTTTTTCGGATTCACGAAGTAAGAGGCTAAACGAGGGAAATTTTAATAATTTCCCCCTTCCCAGATTTGAACAGCTTTCTTCAAATTTCGTATTAGAAAAGTTTTATTACACAGTTTCTATTTTAATTATATACGGATGTTATAAAATTTTAGGGGCGAATGAAATAGTTTTATTTCCTGTTCTCAGTGCTTTTATCTCTATCTCTCGGTCTATAGAGTACCAAAATCAGTTTAAATTTGTAAATGAGAAAAGACACGCAGCAATCTACTGAAGATCAAATTAAGGAAAAATACTGAATAAAGAAAGCTGTCGTAAATATTATTCAAAAGAGAAAAAGAAGTTGGCCCCTCAATGTTGAATAAGTCTGTTGGGAAAAGATTTTTGCAACAGTCGCATTATGAATGGAATATTTTTCAACCATTTTGTAAAATTTCCAAAATTAAAGGCAAACAATGAAAAGTAAAAATATTATCAACTTATTTTTTCTTTTTTTTTGGGCTGGACAATGAGTTCACTGCCCTTTCTGAATTCCATCTGGTCTCTGGAAGGGGCTTAAAGCCCTTACCCCCTCCATGGATGCGCCACTGGAAACTGCTATCACACTTTACCACAAGACTCTTCACTACAAGACACTGCAACATTGTCTCCAAATTTGCCGAATAAAGAAATTATTATGAGATCACAATGACCTCCCCTGATCTTTATTGACTTATGTAGGTCTTCAAATGACTCGACTCACTGTCAACATTGTCCCTTCAGTGGCCATTTATTGCCCGGCTGCCATGTTAAGAGGAAATGGCTTCCTGCAAAGGCGATAAGAATCGGCAACGGCTGAATCAAAATGCTGACAAGCTACAAACAATGGCACGCACACGCAGACATTAACATCGAGAAAGAAATATAGCTCCGGACGAACTTATCTGAATCACAAAAGGCGAAGCGTCGAACGTAAACAAAGCGACAATCTCGCCTTTATGCAGAAACAAAAAGGAAAAAAGGATCATTTTTTTCCCTCTAAGAAGTTGTATAAATTGTATCTGTGTAAGCGTGCAGTTAAAAAACGTAAATTCTTGTAACGTTATTAGATGATTTCTCTTCTTGTGGAGAAATTTCATATTTGATACCTCCAGTGATTAAAACATGTCACTAAAAAGAAAAAGTGTTTAGCTCATGAAATTTTTACCATATTAATGCTGGTGTGGTTTTGTGTTGATCTCGAAGGAGTTTAGCATTTACGATGTTATGTTGTCACAAAAAACCGAATTTATCATTGTTATTGAATGTAATCCAATACGTTTCCAAGGAATCAATAAATTTAATTCAATTAAACTGTTTCAAGTGCAGAAATATTTGATAAAATGTGCCTTACGTGGGCATTACATTTTTGTTTTCAGAATAAAGTAAAATATCCATTGATTTCGATTTGTTTATTAGACACACATGCTTAAAATTGTTTTACTGAACTTTGTCGATTTTTTAATTTTGGTTTAATTGAAAAAGTTAAAGGAAACTCCAAGCATATTTCAATAAGCTACCACAATATTAAAATAAGCATAAAATTAAAAATATTAAGCAAGACCTACCGCCCAATGCTCTTCGTTTTAAGTTCAAAGCAAAAATGTACTTTTGTATGCATGACTAAAAAAGAAAGAGTACAGCTATAAAAACGTAATAGTAAATTTATCCAGAACTAAACAAACCTACTCTTTCCAATTACTAGTAGAAATTAATTTTATAAATGCAGTTCTCTCGAGACCATTTTAAGCTCTAAATTAATTTCTACAAGCCTTAAGTTTTAACTTAATTAAACCTTCTGAGAAAAAAAAGAGGGAATAAGAAGAAGAATGAGAAGAATAAAAACCCCGAATCACAATTTGTGGAATATTTCTCTATTTTTAGATGCAAATAACTTTTTTCTGTATTTTTGTCGGTTTTCAAATGAAAAGCTTTGAATTTGTCCCAATGGTCTGCTAAATACTTTTCAATTGCTCACATACACAAAAAAAAAAATCTCTTTGAAACATCAAAAATTTATGGTGAAATTCGAGATCACGGAAGGCTTCCGACATTGTAAAATCTTTGTTGCAATATATGCATACATTGTTACTGAAGAAGATACATTTGAGTGTAAAAAACTGAGCCGGTTGAGCTAGTATTTAATTTTTACCACATTCTGGGGGAGCGAAAGTGGTTCTTTTAATTTGCATTTTACTTTTGATTTATAGTTATTATAATATGTGGAGAATTAGAGTTGACACAATGTATCAAAACAGAATCGTTTGATCAATTCTATTCGCAGTATTTTGCGGTGCAATGTGTATTCACTGGTTCGTATAAAAAATTCAAAAATATTCATACTCAGCTTAAAAATGCAACAAGAGATTGTGGGAATTCTCTATCATAACTCATATGCAGTTTATGTAGAAATTACAACACTTTATTTTATATATTTATTTATGAGAATGAATGATTGCATGCACGATTCTATTTTTGGATGTAATTCGATTCAAATTCAATGTAAATACAAGCTTAAAATGCATATACAAAGTAACAATATTTGTAGAAAGCGGAAAAATATAGTTAAACTCTGCTATTATGATATTTTTCTCATTTCTTGCTATCTTTATTTAAAATTGACTTTTTTCCATATGCTAAACTAATGATTAATAGATCCATTTGCCGATTAAACAACCGAAAAAACCCATTAAAATATGACCATCTGAAGATTCGTATTTATTTATATCTTATATATTTTGATAAAAATCAACTACATCAATGGAAGATGATTATTAGAAAAAAATAGTATGATTAATGGGAAGTAAATGAGATTTTGTAAATGATGAACAAATGATAAAAATTTTTATCCTTGTCATAAAACACAATCGACATGAAAGTTTATCAAACATTTATCATCTTTGGTAATTTTAGCTCCGCCATTGTCTTCTGTAATGTCCGATTTCCATCTGTGAGGGAATAAATAAATTACCAACGTTCAGGAGGCCATTTATCTCTTTCTGTAATTCCATCCTAAATTCGAAATGAAAATGGGACTAAATTACGAGAAATGTGTTTCCTCTTGCGAAGAAAATAGATGATAAGAACCGAGGCAGCCTCCCCCCTCATAAACATATTCGAAAATGAACGATCCCATTTTTCATCCTAATATACATGTTGTGTGAGAAACCGGCAATGATTGATTTCTGTTCATTGTGATTTGAATGAAAGATTAAATTAATCCATTCCAGGAACGATAAAATATTTAACTCATGAGATACGATCGCACTTTGTCATTCTCGGCTAAGGAAATATGGCCGCGACTGAATGAATTACGCCTTTCAGTCACGCATAGCGTCACAATGTAAATGCGCGGTGCATGCGCGGAGAAATAAGTGCCGAGTTGTTTCTTTTCTGCTTTTTAGATGTCAACTAGAAATATATGATTCCGATAACGATTTAACATCTAGTTAAGGATGCAGCATGCTATTGAAGGTTCTCGTTTTTTATTCTTATTCTATCGTCTGATGTACAATAGAACGAGTGAAAAATTCCGGTCAGCGTGAAGGAGCCATTGTTTTGTATACGGTGCTTGGTTCTTTACAGTTGACGTGAAAAAGTTCTTTAATGAAATATTCTTTTCGAACCTTCAGGAAAGTGTCTAGACGTGGTTAAGGATTTTTTTATCGTAAGGTCACCGTAGTTAAATTCAAATTTTATGGGACTTCGTTATTGCCTTTTCTGTTTCGATTTCAATCTGCTTTTGTCTCGTGTCTTATTTATGTGACACCGAATTTTCTGATGTACAATGCACACTTTCAGACACATATGTTACATTGTAACCATTCATTGTGAGGAGGTAGAAAAACAAATACTTTAACCAGAAAGAACAGAATTCAGCAAGCTTGTTCATTATGTGTATGATTTTACTATTTTATCTTATGAGATGAATGCCAATTATTTACTAGCAGGGACGGATATAAGAAAGGAGAGAGGTGGGTGATCACCCTGCCCGAGAGAGAGCCTCTCCACCAGTAATTTTTCAATATTGGAGTTCTAAAAACGTAATTTTATGCGACTTTTAATGATATTGAGAGAAGGAGGTTTGGAGTTCTTCCCCGGAAGTATTTCTGAATTAAAGTCCGAAAACTTTATGATCAGTATTGGTTATCCAGAATGCAAATAAAATGTAGAACTTTATTTCAACAACTCATGTCACAAAATTCCAAATTTTTTGATAGAAAATTTGATAATGAAAGGTAAGGAAGATTGGTCTTAAAATACAACACACTGATCACTTGATCCAAAAGCGAATTCAAGAAAAATCTAGCCAGTGCATAACAAACAAAATTTTAGAGTTCTTTTTTTTGGGGGGGGGGGGCGGGGGGGGGATAGCAGACATAAAAACAAATCATATTGTGAATATTTCCTTATGTCACAATCCTGTGTAGAAAGTTTTAAAAATTTTCCTCTGATTTGTTTGTTTCATCCTTTTTCTCATTTCTTAGAATATATGCATGGGAGAAAAAGCCATCTTGCATGATATTTTAGAATTTGTTGCAGTTTCCAATGTGTTTTTTTCACTCTGGGTCTCAAGCAAACACTTGAGTCCGGCCAGGTGAGTCCCCATTGCAAGCCTGGGTTCTTTTAGGGTAAGGTATAATCCCCAAAATTGAAATTGTTATTTTTGGATATTATACATACAAAGAGAGAGAGAGAGCAAAAAAAAAAAGGTCTTAGTTGGTTGAGTTTTTCTTCAAATCAATTGCATACATATTTGATTAAAATACAAATATTATTGTAATGTAGGCAAAAAAAAAAAGGCGAAAAGATACTTTCATGACACAATGCCGTTATTGAAGTCAGAAGCCTCGATGGTATGCCAAAAACAAAATTGCTCTTTGAAGAATAACTGATTGCGACGTTATACATATTTAACATCAAGGAGTAAACCAAATTAAAGCGAGTGAAAAACGCAGTGGCTCTTACTCAGTGAATATTAGATAATAAAAAAGTTTAATGTATTCATGATGCAAGTTTAAATGCACCTCTTAATTATGTACTAAAAATAATCATTCCCACAGTTCATGTTTTTTAACTGACCTCTACTTTCGAACATCTTCCAGTGCATCTAAACCAATAAATCTTTCTCACATCCATGTTTATGCAGATGCAAAAGTTACTCATAACTAAACAAAAATAGTATAATATAGCAAAGATAATTTGAATAATCTTAAAATGCATGTAATCGAGCGTTACGTCAAATAACTATGTGTTGCTACGAGGCATATATCTTCCGTAAAACAATTCATGGATAAATGCAAAACTTCAACGTTGAATAGATAGTGGCTGTGCAAATGGCTGTTCAAACTATTTTTTCTTCGGGCTATTTCGCATTCAACGAAGCAATTAAACTGCCACGGCTTGAAATTACATTCGAAAGATAAATCTCAGCTGTCAGCAAGTGTTTCTCGAGGAGCAAATCAATGTCATACAATACGGTAGCTATTCTTTCGACAGAGACAACTACCGATATGTTATTTGTAGATTAGGATCGCCTTCATAACTCTTTTTTGTGACTCTAAGGTTCCTCTTCCGCATTAACTGGAGCATTGAATAAAGTTTATCACACATAATATGTTGCTTTCTGCTCCTAGCATCAAAAAAGTACCGAGTGTGAAAGAGTATATTGTCCCTGAAGGGGGAATGGGAATGATTGAATGATATTGATAGGGTTTTGGATATGATAATTTGTTAATGGAAGCATTTATTTCTGAAATTGAGTGTCATTTGAACAGGCATGCGGTGTAATAAATATACATTTGTAACCACAAGTGTCAACAAGGTATAATTTTGCTGAAACGCCATTACAAAGTTTAATTATATTTGGATGAAAAAAGAAAAAGATGTGGGTTGAAGATTGTAAATTTAACGTCTGATGCAGTGGAGTTGCCACAAAAAATTTAAAGGGGATGTGGTTCAATTTTGAAGGGATATGGCAAGTTTTAGTTCTTTCCTATGGTCAAAAATACAGAAAAAATTCTGAGTTTCAGATGGGTACAAAATACTTATAGAATCCTGTTTGTGATTTTCTTAAATCACTTTGAAATTCTTCTGAAGTCACTTGATACAGTAGCTTGCAACAGTAACGTGAAAATTTCAACGGTAAGTTGATTTGAAGTTGGTACTTGGTAGTAGCGCAATGTAGTCTTGAAGCAGAGTACGATTCGACATGATGCAAAAAAGATAAATCTCAGCTGTCAGCAAAGTGTTTCTCGGGGAGCAAATCAATGTCATGCAATATGGTAGCTATTCTTTCGACAGAGACAACTAGCGATATTTTATTTGTAGATTAGGATCGATTTCATTACTCTTCTTTGTGACTATAAGGTTCTTCTTCCGCATAAACTCGAGCATTGAATAAAGTTTATCAGACATAATATGCTTTCTGCTTCTGGCATCAAAAAAGTACCGAGTGTGAAAGAGTATATTGTCCCTAAAGAGGGAATGGGAATGATTGAATGATATTGATAGGGTTTTGGATTCGATAATTTGTTACTGGAAGCATTTATTTCTGAGATTGAGTGTCATTTTAACTGGCATGTGGTGCAATAAATATACAGTTGTAACCACAAGTATCAACAAGGTATAATTTTGCTGAAACGCCATTACAAAGTTTCATTATATTTGGATGAAAAAAGAAAAAGATGTGGGTTGAAGATTGTAAATTTAACGTCTCATGCAAGGGCGTAGTCAGGGAAAAAAAAACTCCAAAGAGCTAAATGGTTGAATACCGATGGAGGAAATGACTAGTTTTAATTCGTTTGTGTGGTCAAAAAAGGCAAAAACAAAAATAAATTAAAAAAAAAAAAACTATAGAAATAACAAAATATTTAGAAGTTCAAGAATGCAGGTCTATCATCAGAACTCCCTTAGAGCTCATTCCTTACTTCAATCCGACGGCAATTATGATGTCATTTTACATAACATGGCTGCCTAATTTTCAAAATGCCTTTAAATATTTGTATTCTCGCTCATGAACAGCACATAAACAATAAAATAGTATCGAATTACACGTTTTGAATACGTTTGTTTCCACTTATTAAAATATTAGCAGCGATGATTTTCTTAAATAAAATTGTAAGAATATACAGTTTAAAAGTTTATCTACCACATTTTTTGAATAAGGTACTTAATATTTATCAAGAATACACTCATATATATAGATATTAGCGAAATTGAAAAGTTAATAAAGATGAAAGGAAACTACGTTGATTTAAAATTTTTAGAAATGAAAAAAGTATGCAGATAAATGCTAAGAAAAGTGAAAATAACAGTATGTTTATTTAGTTTGAAGATTAGCATATACTCTTACCCCACTCCAATTTACAAGAATATTTTCTGCCGGTTTTGAATGATTCACTAATTTTATCTGTAGTGAATAGGTGATCAAAATATTGAAGCTGATTTTATTAAAATACACATATATGACGTTGTGTTGTGAAAAAATAATAAATAAGGGTCATTCTATCGTGACTAACGTAACATTCAGAGCTGATTTTGTAATTGTTTTTACTTGTAACTTAAAGGATAAAAATTTTTTTTTAATTTTGCTGGTGGATTTACAGTGTACATGGTATCTATGTATCATTTCTGCTAAGAATTTAAAACAAAATTACTGACAGTAGATATTTTTCCAACCAAAATAGCAGCGTGACTAACGTAACATTTTTGCTACCCTGAAAATGAATGCTCATGTTGTGAGGCAAAAATTTCTCAAAGTTAAGCAAGTGTTAGAAATTGAATGATATATTTGAAAAATGTGTAAAGTTGGCTTTTAAAAATATCGAACACATTTATTAAATCTTAATTTTTTTTAGTCTTAAGTGTCACTTTTACTCAAGATGGAGTGTGACTAACGTAACCATCGAATAACAAGCAGTAAACACATTACAAACTATTTATTATGGCTGATTTCAGTGATAATAACAATACTTTTCCAATTTTTTAAAACTTCTTACACTAGGTGGTCAAAAGTATCCGGACACTTTCAAAAATTCACATTTTTACATACAGCTCGAGAAATAAGTGATCAATTGTTCCTTAACTTGAGTCATACAAAATATAGGCTTCAGCGAACATTTCCCAGTTGAAATTAAATTACCCTTGCATTTGGGGGATGACAAGAAAGGGGGTTGAAAAAAAACCGCATTTTGACCATAACTCTTCGAAAATAGCTCAAAAAAGCCATAAATTTCAGTAATTAATTAGCATACTATGTATAATTACTGTACAAATTTTTATGAACGTACCACTCTTACTTCCGATGATATGAAACATTTTTTAAAAAACGGTAATTTTATTTGAAGGGTTTTCGCTCAGAACACGCAGAGTTTTTGATCAAACCTTATCAAAACTTCAGGAAAGATGACAAAATACAACAGAAAGAACATACTAAAACGGTAAATAAAATTATTAAAAATACGATGAGATATGAACGTTAAAAGGAAATAATTTTTCACGGCGCATGCGCGAAAGACAGAAATTTATAACTACAAAAATATTGTACCCTGATTTATACTACATCTTATAAAAAAAGTTTCAGTTGAATATCATGAAAATTGAAAAAGATATCAGTGATCTAGTGAGCTGAATTTCATTCATTCGCAGACAATACATAGACAGTGAGGGTCTGTCCGCAAAGAGCTATTTTTAAATTAAAGGTTACTTCGCCATCGTTCAAAACCAACGTTTCAGGGGTGTCCGGATAACTTTTGGCCACCAACGTAAAAGGTCTTTTTGGCCGAAAAGGCGAAATGTGACTTCTATGCAGAATATAAATTTTCAAACTGTATACAATTCAACATTGAAAAAAATGCTCGATTGTCACCACACTATTTGTGGACAACCCCTCGCCATTTATGTATTGTCTGCGAATGAATGAATTACAGCTCACTAGATCGCTGATATCTTTTTCAATTTTTACGATATTCAACTGGAACTTTTTTTATAAGATGCAGTGTAAACCAAGCTACAATATTTTTGTAGTTATAAATTTCTGTCGTTCGCGCATGCGCCGTGAAAAATTATTTCCTTTTAACGTTCATATCTCATCGTATTTTTAATATTTTTATTTACCGTTTTAGTATGTTCTTTCTGTTGTATTTTGTCATCTTTCCTGAAGTTTTGATAAGGTTTGATCAAAAACTCTGCGTGTTCTGAGCGAAAACCCTTCAAATAAAATTGCCGTTTTTTAAAAAATGTTTCATATCTTCGGAAGTAAGAGTGGTACGTTCATAAAAATTTGTACAGTAATTATACATAGTATGCTAATTAATTACTGAAATTTATAGCTTATTTCGAGCTATTTTCGAAGAGTTATGGTCAAAATGCGGTTTTTCTTTCAACCCCCTTTCTTGTCATCCCCCAAATGCAAGGGTAATTTAATTTCAACTGGGAAATGTTCGCTGAAGCCTATATTTTGTATGACTAAAGTTAAGGGACAATTCATCACTTATTTCTCGAGCTATATGTAAAAATGTGAATTTTTGTAAGTGTCCGGATACTTTTGGCCACCTAGTGTATGTTATATGATTATTATTTATTTATTTATTCATTTATTTTTTGACACTTTTTTCACTTCGGTATTTTTTTTCTTCGGCTGAGGTTGACATTTCTATGGAATGACCCATAAAGTAATTTCTAAAAAAATATTATGCATATATACAAATTATTTATATGATTTTTTTCTTTCTAAGCTATAACTATTGTCTTCGTAATTCCCGTTTTGCGCAGCATATTGAAGTGTAATTCTAAACGGTTCTCGGCAGCTATATTTCAATTTGTCAAACTGACAGTTAAACCACTTTCAGAGCCTTAAAAAGAAGAAAGCTTCTCCAGTTTCGCGCCTATTCCTCCAGGTGTCGTTAGCGTCAGCCGGAAAACTTTTCACAATGTGACGTCATTCGACTGAGAGCGGGAATATGATGATTAACGACCCTTGGCTTGGGGAAAACGGGAGACATGATGGTGTGGTTGATACAAACTCCAGCCAAAAGTTGCTCTTTTGGCGCCAACTCCTTACTCTTCCAGAAAAATTCAGAAAATGCTTCTAAAAATTACAGAAGTCCATTGGCTTTATTTCACAATTTTTTAAAACACATAATTTCAATTACACTTTCTTCCCATTTTCATTATCCAACAACCATCGCGTGCTAGCAATAAAATACTTATGCAGCGGCAAATATGATAACTTGTACAAAATAAGAATTTCTCCCAAAAGAAAAAAAAAATGCTTATTGCACCTAATGAACTTTTTCCGCGTGTTTCTTTTCTGTACCCTTTAAGAAATTCACATTTTGCAAACTAGAGTTTAGTTTAATGATGATATTTACTCTAAATGCAGTGCAAGAGCTGGGCATCCCTGCTAAATCAAATTAAATAATGTACAGATGACTTCAATAATTTATATGTGTTTTGATTATTTGAAAGTTTAGTAATAACTTTAGAGTATTGTATAGTCGGGAGGAGTGAGAGGGTGAGAACAATCGCAAATATAGGTGCCAGAGCAACTTGTAGAGGATGCGTAAATTATCAGAATCAAATTTGCTACAGCGATGGAAAAGTTAGAAATATTTGTTCCCATATTTTATTTTGGTTTTATGATACAGCTGTATCTCGTTCCTCCCGATTCTCCCTTACATATAATTTCTTTTTACAACTCTTAACCCTTTAAGCGGTCAATTATTTTACCAGAAATGCTTCCAAAAAAGGCATATTTTTTTATTTCATATAGTTAAGTACCATACTTAACAGAATAAGAATATTAAGAATTTTTTAATTTTTTTTTTTTTCATTTTCAATGCTTTTACAACATTTTTTTTTTACAATTTTGGTCACAAAATCCCGAAATATTTGTTTTTTTAAAGTACATTCGGCATGCAGTAATGAATGGTTTGCAAATTATGCAAACATTTCTCTCACACTTACTGTGAATTTTGAGGTTTACAATTTTCCGAACAGTTCGGGCAAACCAGGAAAGGAAATCTGAAAATATCGATGCCCGTACGCCGTACGGGCAAACCAGATGAGGCCAATTTCGGGTAGCACGTACACCGTACAGGCAAACCGCTTAAAGGGTTAAAAGGCAAAATACAATACTAAGCAAAATTCAATGAATGCAGTGCTAACACTTTAAATTTGGGAAATTTCGTTCGACAGATATATTTAACACCATGATGTTGCATTTTGAAGTCTGGATCGCCCCGAACTAACATTTTTGGGAGGGGGAAAATTATCAATTTGCCGAATGAAGTTCAAGTTTTACCGAATGATAAAATACAAGGATATTCAGTACACATACCGTACATGCATAACATTTAATGAGAAAAAACGTTAGGCATCTTTAAAAAAAAAAAGAGAGAGAGAACAATTCTAAAAACTAAAAAGAACAAATAATCTCGTATGTTGCAATGTTGTCTTTGCCCTGTCTTTGCCGAATTGTAAGCTGATGTGACGAGTAAGGAAATTTTGGGGAAATCACAGTGAGCTCGCGTGACCTCCCATCGGGGCGCTCCTGTTTGAAGTAATATTTCACCATACAGATATTGTGTGTAAAAAAAAATGAAAAGAAAGAAAAGAAAACGTAGACAGCTTTCATTAAACTTTGGTTTCGTTGAACTGCTAAGTCCGGTGAACTCCCTGATTTGGATTCACTTTCTTCATGTAATTTCATCCTATATCTCGTAAAATTGCTCAACATTTAGCTTTTAAGCTCAAAAATAAATAAATAGATAAGAACACTATAAAAATATATATAAATAAAAATTTAAAACATTAAATAAATAAACCAACGAATAAAAATGAAATAAAATATATAAAAGTAAGCTAAATAAATTAAAATAAAGTAAATCAATAAATGAAAATAAAATAAAATATATTCCATTGCAATGTTTTGTTGTGTAGCGTATTTTTTTTTTTTTTTGCACTGATAATGCCAAAATATTTAAGTTCATTTTTTTTTTTCAAAAATACATTATCAGAACTAAAAAAAAAAAAAAAAAAAAAAGCATCCAGCACTTACTATAAAATTTGACATTTTACTTGATTTCTACATAATGCATCGTTTATCGTCATTTTTTTGAATGCATTTCAAATATGCATTTCCTAGCAATTCAGAGCAACGTTGAAGTTGAAAGTATCTGTTTAAGCAATACTTAAGCTACAATATTCGGGACCGCAAATTTTCTCGTAATTGACTCCAAGCCTGGTAGGCAGTCGTGTATTTGTTCCTTCACCACCAAATCCTGCATTGTGGTGCAGCGGGACTTAGGTAGACTTAGTCGTTCGGGTTGGTGGAGCATCGGGATGCGAGACGTTGGCAGAGTGCTAGAAAAAGTAACTACACGCCGTTTGAGGTCCAAAAAGAAAACATACAGCAATTTGTGAAAACTCAAAGAAAAAGAAAAGAAACTCTGAAGAAAAGGAAAGAAAAAGAAAGAAAGCAGGCAGAAAGAAAGAAAAAAAAACTGATGAGAGGCTCTAATAATATTTGAGAAGTTAAATGTTACCGACAAACTGAATTTCCCCCAAGCTAACTCGTTTTCCGACTTATCAACTATAACAAATACTTAATTACTCAGCTTCTTTGAAATGGTTAAATTATGGTGCAACAAAATTAATTAATAAATATAATTGCTAGTATTTTCTTTTGATGGATATTAGCTCCCACTTCTCTCTTCTCCCGAAATATTTCCAATTATTATTGATATTATACTAATTAATTTTCTTTTATTAATTGCTTATATAATTCATTTTGTAATGTGTGTTTTTGTGAAATTGAGTCACATAATTAGTAATTCATATGTAGCTAACTGTTCCTTATTAATTGAAACTTTTGTGATGCATAGGCATTTCGAGTTTTGAGATGTAATCATTTCATTCGGGGAGGTATTTAAATTGTCGTCTGGCCAAGTTTGGAACTGTGGCAACACCACTTAGTTCTTACTTGACCTCAATCGAGAACTGCATAGCATTTATTTTAAACATGTAAAATGATATTTGATCTTTGTAGATTAAATCTTATCTGAACCAACACAATAGGTATTGCACATTGCAAACAGGAAGGAGGTATGAAATGTGAGTTCACAATGCCACAACTGAAATTAAAATTCAAGCTTGAAACGAATGTCATTACTCAAAGCGGAGAATAAATAGCTATATTTTTTTTTGTTCAGCCGAGGGATCAACTTTCCAAACTGAAGCCAATTAGACTTTAAATTGATGATGAATCTGACCTTTTTCACTTTAACCTAATCAGTTTAAATCAGGGCTTCTCAACCACTGGTTCATAAAACTAACGGTCTTTTGAGACCTTTATTTTTCTAGGTTAAAAATTTTCCTTGATCAAAAGGAACGTAAAAAAAATATATATAACAAAAGGAAATAGAATGAATAAAAATAAAATAAGTAATAATAATAATAATAATATGTTACATTTTTTTTCTAATTTTCAGTGATGTCCTTTCAGATTTATTAACTTATGTATAATATCTAATAATTACAAAACAACTTAATGAAAAGATGATACTTAACTTTACATTTTAATATTATCATAACGGAATGATGTTTCAAATATTGCGGTCAATTGGTATAGCAGTTTTTATATTCCTAATAAAGATTTTTTTAATTCATTTATTTATTTGTTTTTAATTTTAAAATTTTTTTTTGTTTCTTAAAAAAAGAAAAAGAAGAAAAGAAAACTTTCATTAGTCCGCTAAATTTTTCTTTTTTTGCTGAACCGCAGAACACAAAAGTGGTTGGTAAACGCTGGTTTAAAAGATCTAAGCAATACATCCTGCATCGACTGATTTTTATCAACATTTTATTTTATTGGGGAACATACAACACAGTAAAAAAGAAAAATACATCCTTAATAATGAATGAAGTTAATAAACTTATTCGCGTTAGGTTAAAAAAAAATCTATTCATTTTCAAAAGAGTTTTAGACATTCAATAGTAAATAAAATTTGTAGCATTGCACATCAATGGCTGAGCATATTCTAGAGAATGCATTTTTAATCACCACTCAAAGAAGAGCATTACGCAAAATTTCAGAAAGCAAACACAATAAGTTATGAATGAAATTAAAAAATATCGACTGACTTTTATGTGACATTTTTTCTTTTCATATGTTTAAATAATAAAAATGCAAAAATACCACACACATTGATCATCAACTTTCCTTCATACCTGGAAACTTAAAATATTTCAAACAAATTATTTTTCAGCGAAAATGTGAAATTGGTGTATTATAAAATTACAAATGCGGTGGTAGATACAAAAAAGAACAAAAAAAAAAAAAAAAAGAGAAAAATGTTTTTAAAAAGATGTTTCTTTTTTACCCGAAGAACACGCAATTTGCATCACTATAATTTTATAAGTGTTGGTATACGAAGAAATTATGATCTGTTTACACATGATGTAATTTTATTTTTTTTTATCAATTATGATTTTTAATCAATCAGTCAAAAATAACTATGAGAGCAGCATATTTTGATTGGCAATTATTTATAATTTTCAAGCTCCTAAAAATACCTAGCTACGTACGATCATTAATTTCATTCTTGTTCATTTTGGTGCTGTCCTGATTTTGGTAGTATGGATACACAGTGTTGCATATCAGCTTCCTGCATTCGGAGAGGGCACTGTGAGAGTGGTGGTGCGGATACAGTGGTGGAAGTGGAAGTGATGGATAGTTGTGTACTTGCTATTCACGATAAAAACAGAATAATGGTATGGTGCAGTGATCATCATGGGCGCCAGCGAAATAATACGTAAAGGGTGCACCGAAATTATGAATACAATTCTCAAAAATAAAAAAAAAATTCTAAGAAAATGAGCAAAAACAATTTTTTTACTTAAAAAAATTTTTTTTTACTCAAAAAAATTACTGAAAGTGGTTCATTTTTATAAAACATTCATTTAAAGAAAGTTTTCAGAAAAGCTGGGGGGGGGGGGGGGGTATAAGTGCATCCCTTGCCGACACCCATGGTGAGCATTGTCGCATGTTGTGAAGGAGTATATTCACCCATTCAAGTGTAAAATAATTTTTATAAATATTTTCACTATAGTACTTTTGATAGAAAGATATTTAGTTCCCTATCGCTTCCGTTTCAAAGTCATTTTTAAGCTGCTGAAAATGTTCAATTTTATTTTAAATTTTCTTTTTCTTATTACTTTCTTTTTTTTTCATTTCGATAAAAATTCAGTTTTCTGAAAATATAATTATTCCATTTAATTGTTTAAAATATTTAAAATATTTTGAGAAGCTGACAGCATTGTCCAACCAATGAAAATATATATATATTTTAAATTTTTTGCAAATTTTATTTTTCATACCCAAAATCTTCGACAACTATAAATTCCGTTAACATCCAGTGGAGGCAAAAAAGTGCAACCCCTTTGGCGACGGAGGCATTTTTTAAAACGCGCCAACGCTGGACGATTTTGGCTCCACGTCAGCTTAGCAAACCTATTTTCTCGTATAAGTAAATGTTGGGCAAAGTGCAAAATCTTGTCCCGGGCCTGTAGAGGGGGCGATATATTTTAGTCACTGCTCCGTGTCAGTCGTTTGGTGTCATTTTGTTCTAGACAGGAGTTAAAGAGAGACAAATGATGCCCCTTTTAAGGAAGAATAATCGCCCTCTCCCTTCTTTCTTCGGCTCAAGATGCCTTTTTTGGAATATTTTATTTATCTATACGTAATTCTCATCCTTTTGGTTTGGAGCCAAGTGTCATTTCCATGCCAAATTAGTAAAACGGAGGTTTTGTTATCAGGCGAGGCTGGGAAATAGAAAGAATTCAGTAATAAATGAAATTATTTTCCATGAAACCACTTCCCTTCCTTTTGCTCCAGTTAAACACGTTTAAGTGCTGAGTTTAAATGAAGAGAGCGATTTGTTATTTCTTTAAATGATTAATTCGGGTTTACTTAGAAAATCTGGTTTGAAAGATAAATTGATACTTTGTTTAGGAAGTGTATATTAAATCTGGAAGAAATAGAAAAACGTGATTGATGCTGAAAATTCTTTTCCAAATAGGCCACAAAAGTAATATTTCAAGCCGCTACTGAGTCAAGCCTTTAATTAAGATAAGAAAGTTTTCTTACATCTAACTTTCAGCCCATTTATGTCTTTTGAAAATCATTTTTGATATGTACATTTGTTTTAAGTTTGTTTTTGATTGACGTACTTAAATTAAAAACTTGCTTAAAATTGGGCTTTTAATTTTGGCATCTATCTGGATTCAACATTTATTGCACAGCTGAATGTGATAACTGAATGTGATGTTTCTTTGATTTTTCTGATTACCTAGACAACGAGAATAAGTCTAGTTTGTTGTTTTTAATATTTATTTAGAGAGACGAATTTTCATCGTCATGATTACAAATCGTCCTCGATTAGAGTTCATTTAAGTACCTCAAGAATATTTTAGATTTAAAAACGTCTCTTTTTTGTATAATTTCACGTTCACTCAGGAAAAATACTAATGTGGAAGAACGAAGAACCCTAATAGCAAATCTTCATCTAAATACAAAATTTCAAGATTTACTAACTCCTATCGTTTAAGATTGATTAGAAATAAAAATACTTTTACGTTATACTCTGTAAATATAATCTTTATGATGAGAGCACGGGTATATGTTGGGCATGAGAAACAAATCTTTTTAATCATTTCTTTCTGTATGGTTATAGCTTATATTACCTAATCTAGAAAATCACCAGTCAAAATGACTTGTGAGAATCCCCCCTCCCATTTCTATCTCTTTTGTAGGACAGGAAACTCAACGAGTAGGGACCTATCGTAATTCGTGATTGCGGAAAGCATAATTTGAATTAAAGATGCCAAAAATCAAAGGACTGGATTATTTTCGCTTGATTTCATTGTTTAGAATTTTAAATCACAAACATAAATCTTGCAGTTAAACTACTTCCCAAAAAGAAGGCCCCTGGTATCGACGGACTTGATGCTGTTATTTGGACCCTTGTTCACCAAGTTTTTTCTCATTTCTTGTATAATATATTTAACACTTGTCTTGATTTAGGTTATTTTCCTGCTTCGTTTAAAGAAGGTGTTCTACTTTTATTTTTAAAGACTGGCAAAGATCCGCGCCATTTTACGTCATACAGACCTATCATATTACTACCCATTATTTCAAAGATCCTTGAAAAAATTATGCTCTTTAGACTGCAGAGTCACATGGCCATTAACGGCCTTCATCATCCTCTTCAGTTTGGTTTCACACCTCGTCGTTCAACAGATCATGCCCTCTCTCACTTTTATAATAACATTCAACAAGGCATTCAATCCAACACACTTATGGTTGCTATCTCAGTTGATATAGTTTCCGCATTTGACAATTTGTCTTGGAAAGTTATTCTCCACTATCTAAGTAAAACCAATTGTGACAATGCTTTGTTTTTACTTTTCTCTAGTTTCCTTTCTCAAAGGTTTATTTATTTTTCTTCAACATCATCTTATCTCAAAGTTCCACAAAGGAAGGGCTGTCCTCAGGGATCTTGCAGCGGTCCAGAGCTGTGGAATTTGGTGGCAGCTTCGCTGCTATCGATTCCATGGCCGGATCACACTAAAATACAAGCTTTTGCGGATGACTTTCTTCTTTTAGTTCACGCTAGTACTGCGGAGCAACTTCAGTCTTTCGGTAGAGAATCTTTGGCCATCTTTCATTCTTGGCTTGAGGACCATGGCTTATCAGCCTCAAGAGAAAAGACAACAGCCTTAGTATTCAAAGTCCCTCGAAATCTCAAGCGAACCCCATCTCTACTTTTTGGTAACTTCTTTGTCAAACGTAATCCAACTCTAAAATATTTAGGTGTCACTTTTAATCAACGACTGACCTGGGAAGCCCACATTGACCAAATAAAAAATAAAACTACCTTTATTCAAAGCTCGCTCCAGAGAATCGCAGGCAGGAGCTGGGGTATCCATATAAAACATAGAATTTTAATTTACAAACAAGTTTTTGAAACCTCCGTTTTATATGCTTCAGGACTTTGGGGTAAACATATTTCTCAGAGATTAACTAGGAAATTACTAACTATGCAACGTCGTGCCCTCCTCACTGTCACAGGCGCTTATCGTACCTGTTCCCATAATGCATTACACATTCTTTCAGGAATACCTCCAATTGATCTTACAATTAGGAAAAAAATATGGCTTTGGAAACTATTTATAGAGGATATAGATTTTACAATAGAAGGAAATTCATTTTCCTCAAAAGATTACGAACTACCGAGCCCTAAGTGGTTTACTACTTCAAATATTCAAATTACTGACTATAATGTGGTACTTCACTGTGATCCGAATTTGCTTCTTCACAATAGAATCTATACTGACGGCTCTAAAACTATTAAGGGTGTTGCATCTGCGTTCGTCCATTTTGAAGGAGACACAATAGCTTTTGAGTGGTCTTCACGCCTCCACATTAAAAATTCAGTCTTCCAAGCGGAACTTCATGCTATAAAAAATGCTTTAGTTTACATTTCAAATAATAACCTAACTAATTTACAAATTTTTTCAGATAGTCAGTCTGCTCTACTCTCTATTTTGGATCCATTACAAAAAAACCCTATCACCACTTCCATTCAAAACCTTCTTTTGTCAAATCCTTCCCTCTCACTTAATTGGGTTAAGGGCCACTCAAATAATATAGGTAATGATAAAGCAGATTATTTAGCACGCACCGCAGCAGAAGATCCTTCTTTCTCGAATTCAGACTACTTACCTTTTCCCAAATCTGCTCTATTATCCACACTACAAAATTTTCTAAAAGAAGATTGGCAATATCGATGGATGCACGCTGACACGGGTCGGCGTGTTTTTAATTTTTTTCCTACCATTAAATTATATCCTAGAATCAATCATAGAGTCCAAACAATATTTTTCACTGGTCATGGTCCTTTTCCTGCATATTTTTCCCGTTTTTCCTTATCAGACTCTCCAAATTGTACTTGTGGGGATATTGGAACACCTGAACATTATGTTTTCCATTGCCCTATAACATCCAATTTTCACGTTCGATATAACCCAAATTTAAATTCTTGCCAAAATATTCTCAATGCCTTTTCCCACTCCTTTTCCAATAAACAACTGTATTCTCTTTTCATTTACCTTTCCAATAACATATTTGTAGTTCAAGGAATTTAACTTTTTTTTTTTTTAAATATTTTTTTTTTATTCCTATTTCTGAATTGTTCTTTTACCAATGTTTAAAATGAATATGTATTTTAATATCTTAAATTTGTTTAAAAAAATATCATTTTATGTTTAAAAAAAAATTGTTTTGTTAAGATATTTGTTATGTTAAGTTTGTAATTGTATGATGCTCTAAGATATGTCAAAATTGTGAAAAAAAAAAAAATGCTTTGTAAGATGTAACATGTTTAGTTTTTAATAAATGTCCCTGGGGTCCCAAAACCGATAAACCGTTCAAACGGTAGGTGCGGGGGACCTCAGGGTGTCAAATGTCAAAAAAAAAAAATCACAAACATCATTCTGCTTTTTCGATGAGTAACCTTAAATATTCTTTCTGTTCGATAATATAAATTACAAATTCGAGCACGAACTCTTGACCGTTTAAAAATTTAGTTCAAATTCTTCGAAAAGTGTTCCTGTTTAATAAAATTAATTAAATTCCACATCAAATACTTTAAAATTCCTATGATCAACATTGCTACGTTAAATATTGTCCTAGAAAAAATAAATTTTATTTTTACGCAATGGACTACGTAACTGATCGAGCGGGGGTCCTGTTTCTTCCTGACTTTAGAAATTTCAACTATTAGTTTGTATATTTTCGGAGTATAGTCAGTATCAAAAACATTGTTCTATTTTCATCGAATTTGAAATAAATGTTCCTGGAAGTCATTAAAAAACGATGTATTTCGAGCGATTTTTTTTTCTTTTGACTCTGCTTCAAGGTAATGGTTATTTTGATGGTTCTGTTCCATGCTATGCTCAAATTTTATCAACGATTCTAGCCAACTGAATCCTGCTATTAATCATTGATTGGCTTGCGATTGGGAAAACTTTTGTAAGATAGTGTACCTGTGCAGAAACACTATAAAAAATGTTTTTTTTTTACAAAAATTTCGCTATTTTTTTCCAATCATCGTAGCTGTAACTTTATGTGGAAGCAATTCGTGCTGTTTATAGAAGCTTTTTTTAATACATCACTTAAACCGTGTATCCAGTAGGAAACGCCCTTGCAAATTTTTGCAGAGCCAACGGAGAAGGGAACATATGCTTAACCCATTAATGCCTGACATTTTTTCCCAAAGATATTTTGTATACTGGTTACAAATAGTGTTTAATGGACAGGAAAAATAATAAAAAAAATATTATGTAAAATATAATTTTTTTATTAATGAAAGAAAAATCGTCCCTTAAAAATTACGATAGACCCCAGAGGGTACATACTTTTTTACTTAATTTTTTTTCTGCCTACGATATAATATTTAAAAATACATTTTATGAGAAAAAATAAATCAGCAATCAACATAAACTGGGAAGCTGGGAATAATTTTGAAAACTGAGCTTTTTTTCTTGAGATTGTGACCAATGTCATTTTCGATAAAGATCATATTAAAACTGCTACAGAACATGCACACTTTACAATAGTTATGTGCTGCAATCTGTTAATAATGAATTAAAACAATACCCAGGTATTAATTGCACACTATTATTTGGTTGAAATGTTTATTTTGGGGAAATTCGGATCCTTTTTTGGACCGTACCTAAAAAGGGGCGCTAGGTATTAATGGGTCAGGTAAAAAATGATGACGTCATCTGTGATCGCAAGACCTCAGTGGCCTGAGTGACGGCTTGGTACATTTTAGGTGTTGAGTGACTACCATCTTCACTTCGGATGAAATTTCCCTTCTTTTGGCAGCAAATTCTTTCATGGAAATCTGTATCAATAAAATTGAGAGTACCATATGTCGTCGCTTTGGAAAAATAACGCTGCAACTCAAAAAAATCGAAAAATGACATTTTTATATCATTTTGTTCAGAAAAATCACTCTTTATGATGAACAAGGTTACAACTCAAAAGTGTCAAAAATATCCGTTAGGGAGCAATTTTTGGAGAACACTGATGTAACTCAAACTACTTTCACTCTTTTTAAAATTACGTCATTAGTTAAAATGCCATTGAAGTCAATCATGCTACATTAGAAAAGAGATTAAAATGCGGTTTTTTTAATGCTAGTTTCATTAAAATAGTCGCAATAGTTTTGAGAACAAGCGCGGTAGAAGTTTCTGAAAAGTTAAAAATTGCTCTCCTGAAAAATGGGCTTTTTTGAGTTGCAGTGTTATTCTTCCAAAGCGACGATGTAAGGGAAGCGAAATGATATTCTTTTTTTTTTCATTTTTTTTTTTTATTCGTCCGTACAAAGCAGTTTGCTGGTAATTCTCTCGCACAATGTTTCACCAATGCAAACTGTCTGCGAAAGGCCACACTGCCTGCGTAAAATAAAAATTTTACAGCCGTGGTGGTCGACTTTGAATACTGTTTAAAAATATTTTTTACGTATTCGAAGGACTTCTCCGATTAAACTCAGCATGTAAGAGGTTTTTTTTTGTTGACTTCTTAAAACTTATTTTTTCGTGGTTTTTGGTGTGTCGAAATTCGTACAGTAAGTGAAGACAGCCATAATTTTTGAGCTAAAAAATTTATGAGGCGAGAAAAGAAACTTTTAAATC
>JAXGGA010015729.1:0-28380 GCA_038373865.1 Uloborus plumipes
CGTTGAAAAAATTAAACTCGAGTAATGTAACCGTTCTGCATATTTTTTGGTTTAGAAATATTAGAAGTTTCTTATTTATAACAATTTTTTGTTAGGAATGTAGTTTTTTAGTTTCGGCAATACTTTGAAGTTGGTATTAGAGTATTTTATTTTCAGTGAAGCAAATGGTCAAACTTTCAACATTGATAAGTTTCGATTTTTTCCCTTAGATAAATGTGACAAATTAAGATTGTTGTTTATTACACTTTAAATTAATATTGTGAATTGATGAAACAAGTGTTTTCAATTTAATTAAGTGATTTACGTCAATTTCAAAAAGGCTCTGTTCCAGTGGTTGGAAAAACTACATATTTTTTGTAGCGAACTACAACTACAACTACTTTCTTATAAATGTAGTTAACTACAGCTGCAACTACTTTTTTTAAAATGTAGCGAGCTACACTACTTTTGAAATGTAGTTGCTACTTCGCTACTTTTTAAAAAATAAATAAATAAAAAGAATACACCGTTTGAGGATCGACCGAAAAAATTCGAAAAGTGGTTTAGATTAAAAAATTACCTCATTCGAATATGGAATAGAAATAGGGTTATTTCATTTTAAATCAACAAATTTTCAAAAAAGTTGTTGCATCACCATTTTTGATTTTGATAAAAATTTGCATGTGTGTTCCTTTTACTTCCCAGAGCTCAAAATAGTGTTCGTTTTATTTTTAAAAAATTTACCCTTTGATATATAGGCCATTTTTGTTGTTGGCAACAGAAAAAAATTGGGCGTTTTGATGCTTTGTCTTATGAACTATAACTTTCTTTCTATCAAAGATTTTGAGCTCAAACATAGCTCATTGGAAAGCTAAGAAAAAGATCTTTTTATATATGCTATTAATAAATTTCAGATATTTAAAAAATATTTATTTTTTCAAGGTCAAAGTTCACCACGAAAATGACATTTTTTACTACTTTCGAACATTAAAAAACCCATGAAGGAATCAAAGTAACGAGCCGATTTTTTCATCATATATTCATAGTCATGGTTACTTACTGTGTAAAAAAAATTGGCTTGTTACTCCACCCCCTTTATGAGATATGCCCCCCCAAAGTTGTAAATTTTTTAAAAAATCCCATTTTCAATGCTAAAAAAATGCATGTGGGGGGCAAGATAAAAAAAATTTTTATACATGGTATTTTAAGTACTTTTTACCAGCTTTCTAACAAAACAAAAGTTGCTGTGTTATTCAAAGGCGTTTGGCAGATATAAGGGACTGAACTTTCAAAAAATTGCACAAAAACAACACGATTATTTTCACTTTTAAAAATCTTTTTCTTTATTTAAATGTAATTATACAGGGTGTCCACTCCAATCGTGGACCAATAGCTAATTTCTAAACCGTTAGAGATAAGCATATAGTTTATTTGGGAAAAAATCTCCAAATTATGAAAGGATTTTTGTGTCTATTCAATGTTTTTCAAAAATCAAATTTGAAAGAGTTACGAAATTTAAATTTTTATACAGCCCCCAAGTCCTATCAAACATATTTAGTCAAAACATTCTTGACACTGTAAAGTTTAAAACTAAAAAAAAATCACTCTTCTACGACAAAATTTCAAAATGTTCCAGGCGTCGCAATTTTTTTTCAAACTTTGAATTTCCACTTAATTTCCAATCATTAGGCATGATTGCATAAAACAATGCATTACATGCAATGTTTTATGTGATAGTTTATAAAAGATGGCTGAAAATGAAAATTTATATGATTTTTTCAACTGAAAATTTTTATGTTCAGCCATCTTTTATAAACTATCTCATAAAACATTGCATATAATGCATTGTTTTGTGCCATCATGCCTAATGATTGGAAATTAAGTGAAAATTCAAAGTTTGAAAAAAAATTGCGACGCCTGGAACATTTTGAAATTTTGTTAAAAAAATATTTAAATTTGAAATTTGAAAAAAAGTATTCATTGTTTTTGCATTAATTTGTGTTTTTTATGCTTTTAGATGTCGTAAATATACAATAATATAAGCACACAAAGTTTTAGACATATAAATCAATAATTGAAAAAAATCAATTTTATTTGTCCACTGTAGCCTTAATAAGATAATTTAATATTTTTAGCACCTGGAAATATAGAATACCACTAAACCTGTCTGATTTTTAAACATCTGATTGCTACCCACAACAGGACAGAGCATTTCTCAACTTGTCCAGATTTGTTCATACCATGCGGTCATCCTTGTTCTGGCTTACTCTCACGTGTGTATCTTAGTTGTCTCTCAAATTCTGAAAGAAGTAGGTTGTTGAGCTAGTGTTATGCTGTAAAATCTTGTGAAGCTGATGTGATTTCTTTTCATTTCAAGTTCATTCATATTCACAGAATGTTTTGTTAAAGGTAAAAGGAGAAATTCTTTAGAATCCTTAAAGATAAATTTAAATTTGTCTTTCTACATGTAAACTGTGAATAAGTTATGGATAACCCTAAATGCTCCATAGGAGTTTTTGAGAATGATGATTGTAATATTTTAAGTTACAGTAGGCAGTCTACTGTAAATAGTATTTCTGAGTACAGTGATGATGATAAAACTTTACTGCACCTGAGAACTAGGTGTAAAACTATTGAAACTGTTTGTACCTACCAGCTAGAAGTTCCATAAATGTGGCAAAACTTGGCAAGAATTTTTTTTGCATGGTAGGTACAAACAGTTTCAATAGTTTTACACCCAGTACTCAGGTGCAGTAAAGTTTTATTATCATCACTGTACTCAGAAATACTATTTACAGTAGACTGCCTACTGTAACTTAAAATATCACAATCATCATTCTCAAAAACTCCTATGGAGCATTTAGGGTTATCCATAACTTATTCACAGTTTACATGTAGAAAGACAAATTTAAATTTATTTTTAAGGATTCTAAAGAATTTCTTCTTTTACCTTTAACAAAACATTCTGTGAATATGAATGAACTTGAAATGAAAAGAAATCACATCAGCTTCACAAGATTTTACAGCAGACACTAGCTCAACAACCTACTTCTTTCAGAATTTGAGAGACAACTAAGATACACATGTGAGAGCAAGCCAGAACAAGGATGACCACATTGTATGAACAAACCTGGACAAGTTGAGAAATCCTCAGTCCTGTTGTGGGTAGCAATCAGATGTTTAAAAATCAGACAAGTTTAGTGGTATTCTATATTCCCAGGTGCTAAAAATATTAAATTATCTTATTAAACTTTAAATATGTTTATTCATTGCTCTTCTTAGTCTTTTTTTTAGCATTTAAAGCAAAGAATAAGGTGTATAATTACATTAAAATAAAAAAAAAAAGATTTTAAAAAATGAAAATAATCGTGTTGTTTTTGTGCAATTTTTTGAAAGTTCAGTCCCTTATATCTGCCAAACGCCTTTGAATAACACAGCAACTTTTGTTTTGTTAGAAAGCTGGTAAAAAGTACTTAAAATACCATATATAAAAAAATTTTTATCTTGCCCCCCACATGCATTTTTTTAGCGTTGAAAATGGGATTTTTTAAAAAATTTACAACTTTGGGGGGGCATATCTCATAAAGGGGGTGGAGTAACAAGCCAATTTTTTTTATACAGTAAGTAACAATGACTATGAATATATGATGAAAAACTCGGCTTGTTACTTTGATTCCTTCATGGGTTTTTTAATGTTCGAAAGTAGTAAAAAATATCATTTTTGTCGTGAACTTTGACCTTGAAAAAATACATATTTTTGTAAAATCTGAAATTTATTGATAGCATATATAAAAAGATCTTTTTCTTAGCTTTCCAATGAGCTATGTTTGAGCTCAAAATCTTTGATAGAAAAAAAAGTTATAGTTCATAAGACAAAGCATCAAAACGCCCGATTTTCGCTGTTGCCAACAACAAAAATGGCCTGTATATCAAATAGTTATTTTTTAAAAAATAAAACGTACACTATTTTGAGCTCTGGGAAGTAAAAGGAATACACATGCAAATTTTCATCAAAATCAAAAATGGTGATGCGCACCCAATTTGTTGATTTAAAATGGAATGACCCAATAGGAATTGTCTTTGAATTTATTTGTTACTTTTCCTTTATGTTTCTTTTTTTTTTTTTGCTAAAATTTGTCCTTTTTAGATTTTTTTTACAATTTTATGAATATTCGCCACAAGAACCACCTTGTTTTCTTTCTTCGTTCTCTTTTTTTTCATTTATTTATTATTTTTTTTATTTAATTTAAAGTAGTTTCTAGAAATCGCTACAAGCTACTACTTTTTTGTATCGCGCTACTCGCTACTCTACTTTTTTAAAAAAGTAGTGCGCTACACTACAAACTACTAAAAAAAGTAGCTACTACAGTAGTTTCGCTACTTGTAGCGCGCTACTTCCGACCACTGCTCTGTTCTATGTAACGTAAGTTACCAAAAACATGTTAAAGTTTTTACAGCAAATAAAGAAAGGGCAATACAATATTAACTATGTTATATTTTCTATCTTATAGATGTGTACTAAGCAAATAATACTACTTTTCTTTTGAATATTGTTTATTTAATTTTTTGTGCCACAATCAAAACGTGTAACGTAAGTTACCCAAATATGCAGATAACGTAAGTTACCTTAGTAGAACTTCAATACTTGTGTTTCGAAATAAAGTAAATTGTAAATAAAACCTATGTGGTTAATAGAAGTAATTTATTCAATAATTCTTTTAATTGTACTGTATTTACTTAATTTAGATTACTCATATTTCGTAAATTTTATGTTTGTTAATAAGATTACAATACACCTTTATTATAAATTACATGCTTTTTTTGAATAATTACTCTGAATTATTCAAAAATGACTTCTGGTATGATTTAAAGTTATCAAATATGTTTTGGAAAAAACAAATATAAAAATAGTTTATCTCTTTCAATTAAAATATATTTTGTTCTGCATTAAAATGCCACTGAACTCTGCGGAAAAGATGCGCTGTAGAAGGGGTATGAGAAAAGTCATGTGGATATTACAAATTCATAAATAAAAGTCACTCTTGATAGTATTGAAATATGTTAGAAAAAGCAAAATATATCAAAAATATTTTCTGAAAATCCGCACATTGACAATGACCATTTAAGAACCAGAAATGAACAAAATGTAGGGTTTCGTTAAGTTAGTATTTTAAGGAATAAGAAGAAAAAACAGAGCTAAAAGCTGGGTGACTGGTGTGGTGAAGTACGAAAATACATTGTATCCTTGAGTTGTGACGATTATTGAAGAAAACGAGTTTAAAGTAAAAGTAATGGCTGCTGTTGGAACCAATTAGAAATGGCCAGAAACGACAGAGGGAATTTATTATAAGAGAAAACATGATTTGAAAATAGAATTACCTGAACTTGTTAATACCAGCGGCCAGTATACATTTAAAAGTCTTAAGTTTTGTAATATTTTTGATTGATCATTGAGTTTGGCATTAAATTTCTGTAAATTTAACTCATAATTGTTAATTTTCAGTATTTTGATCTAAACTAAGCTGTAATTTTCATTCATTAATTTTTGCTATAAAGATATGCTTGTAAGTGAATTTTGTAACGTAAGTTACTGTAACGTAAGTTACCCAGTCAAAAATTCCCATAAAACTCAATTTTTAAAATAAAATTTTAAATTTATGAAAATTAATTCCTAAATATTATAAGAAACTGAAAAATTATACTTCAAACAAGAAAACAGCTGTAATAGAGCAGAAATTTGCCTTAGAACCAATTTTCATATTATGCCATTCCCTTTTTGTGTAACGTGAGTTACTGCCTTATTTTTGACTGCTAAATATTGTAAAATTTAAGTGCGTCAAATATTTTTGCATTTTAATTTTGCTTTTGACTGTCATTTTCACTGAATGCTTTTGTACAAGGTTTTTTATAACAATATTTGTCTGTACTAAGGAGCTAACTGCATAAGAGTTGGTTGAAATGTAACGTAAGTTACCGTGGAATTGCCCAATAGTGCAGCTGAGAAGGCGTACAACATAGTGTTCAATCTACAATACCACGTCGGCTAAAATATACTTGTCAGAGCTTTGAGCTAATTCCTTTAAGGAGTTCAAACACATAGGGCTTCTTTCTTATAATAAACAAGCTTATTACTCGGCGTTGCCCGGTATTGCATTATGTTTAACTTATTTCATGCTAAAATGAAATAGGTGAGCCTTAAATTGATAATTCGTTGTTAATCGTAATCTTTGTTGGAAAATACTCATATTTAAATGAGTTAAATTTTTGTATGCTTGAAGGCTTATCTCTATTACTCTATCTATTCGAAATTGAAAAAAAAAGCCATTTTGAGACAAAAAGTTTGAGTTTTGAGGTTTTTGGATTTTTTTTAACTTCAAAATCCCACCTATGTGAATTCTAGCGCATCAAGGAACCTCTGTGCCAAGTTTGATGAAAATTCGACGAAAACTATGGATTTGTATAAGGAACAAGCATACATACATCCATTTTTATAGAAAAATAAGAGAAACAATCCAAAATAAATGCATCAAATGGAAAAATACTAAAGAAGTTTTCACATTGCGATTAAGGGTTACTTATTTCCCTTTTAGAAACATAGCATATCATAAAAGACCAATCTAGTTCAGTAAATAATCATTGTGCAACATTTGGCTCCTTAATTATTTTTCTAAGTCTCTTATACCTCTAGTGTTTAAAACAGGCATGTACTAATATGACAATACTTATATAAATAGACTAGAGGTACCCGCACGGCTTTGCCCGTGGTATAAAATTAAAAGTTCATTTGTAAAATAATTGATATAGCAGAAAAAATGCTCTATTTTAGTTGTAATTCAACTATAATTCATTCAAAGTCTGATATAAAAATCTGGTATGGACCCCGCGCTGCTTATTTTTACGTGTAAATTTCTTAGTAGATGCCTTAAGTGCTAAAATAGTGCTTGGAGTGAGCAAGATAACAGTTCAAACATTTATATCCCTAGTTTGCCACGAAACAATGCAAAAAAAATGTTTTACAATGATTAATCCCCTAAATATCGCCGATTTTAACATCATTCAGTGGATTTTTCGCAAAATATCGCCAATAGCGGCAAATTGAGTCCAAATAAAAAAAGCAAACATTTTTTTTGCAAACTTGGAGATATGTTGCCAAATTGGCGGCAAATACTAGGCGACCAAAAGCTTGGCGATATATCGCCAAGTGGTCGTGCCAATTCATATCACTTTTGTCTGCATTGAAATGAACACTGATTTACTCCATAAAAGGGGTAAAACACACCCTTGGAACATTCGAATGCAACCCCAAGGGGAGCTGCACAAAAATAAGTCAAAAGAGAAAATAAGAACAATTTTGTTGCTCACAGAAACCATCAGAAACCTTACCAAAGTTTAAAAGAAGAAGAAAGTTTTCTTTCCTAGCTTAAAAAACAAAACAATACATTTTCCGAAATGAAACACTTTAAAAAGAACGATACAATGTCGCAATTGATACGCTATTAGGTTAATCTGTGCTTTAGGTACCCTTTTCTCGCTAAATGGGCGATAGGCGTGCCAAGCGTGGTAACCCTGACTATTTTACGTAGTTTCTCTCGGAGCTTTCAATTCCGCGAGACACGCAAAAACGCGCCAGTTGGTGACTTTTTGAAAACGCGCCAAGTAGGGTCCCAAAGCACATTTTCACCGGGAAAAAGACAGGGATGCCAGAGAATTGAAACAGAAAAATACTACGCCTCCTCTATAAATACTGACAGGGTTGCCAGAAAAATACTACGCTCCTTATTTGGGCTGAAAAAATACTACCGTAGTATCAAAAGTACTCCGTCTTGCAACGCTGGAGAGAGAACGAAAAAAAAATAAGTATGAACACGTAACCATGGTAACAACATGAAAAGTTGAATCTCTCCTGATGATCGTAGAAACTT
Organism: Uloborus plumipes; assembly: GCA_038373865.1. Taxonomy (NCBI): domain Eukaryota; kingdom Metazoa; phylum Arthropoda; class Arachnida; order Araneae; family Uloboridae; genus Uloborus; species Uloborus plumipes. The sequence goes on from JAXGGA010015729.1 coordinate 7,902, forward strand.
CGAAAAAACTTCATTTTGTGCAGAAAATTTCAAGTTTTCGAATGACATAAGACTTGAAAATGTGTGTGAAATATTTCTTCCATATTTTATCAAATTTCCGCTAAGAATTCGAATAGAAAAAGAACGAAATGGAATTTTCGAAAAATCGCTTCGAGGTGCAAAACTACATGCTACAAACTAATTTTGTACCAAGTGGCATGAAAATCGACCGAACGGTTTTGGCGCTACGTGCGTAACAGACAGACAGAAGGAAAGAAAGAAAGAAAGACAAACTTTCAGCTTTATTATTAGTAGAGAATAAAAATTATTTATGGCACATTTTATCAATCTTTTCTTTGAAGCACACAGATTACTTTTTCAATTTAATTGCTGATAACACTAAATTATTTGAACTGTCTTAAATTTCTATAACCTAATAATCTCTCTCTCTCTCTCTCTCTCTCTCTCTCTCTCTTTGCCTGTATGATTCCCTTATTGTTTGAGATGATAAATGTAAAAAAATCATATTCATATTTCATTTAGAGATCTAAAAGAAAATGTAATATCATCGATGACGAAAGAAAAAAAATATTTGCAAAAAAAATTAATACCTTCAACATGCCAAAATAACCTAATTGCTTGAAGTGGGGTGGAGAAATAAAACACTTTTCTCGTAAGGGTGACAGCTGCATCTACCATAATCAATGTTGCAGCGATTCAAACAAAAGTTGGTGTACCGATGTAGCTCAGTCGAAATGGGAACTAACAAGTTTTTAGTGCCAATTGCTATTCAGGGGATGCATCCTTAGCTTTAAAATTCAGACTTGCGGAAAATAAAAAACAGTTGTAGTGTTGTAAAAATACTTTGTTTAGGTTGGGACACTATTTTTCCCCTCTTATTTGTAAATATATCTAGCCTAATTAGCTTGTTCATCACGATTTTTTCCCTTTTATATTGACTTGCTACCTCTTTTTTTTTCCGTAGTTTTACACTAGCCAATATCTTCCGTGGTTTTCTTCAAGTACCTTTTGTCTCAATTTTAATTTGTTTTCCCAAAGTTAACAGTGGTTACGGAAAAATCGTTAAATTATATTCTTATATTTTGGTTTAATATGTTACAGAAACAAATAATGGCGGAAGCAGAAAAAAAAGTTCGAAAACGAATAGGTTAAATTTCGCAGCGGGATAAAGTTAGTTTTCGTCTTTTTTCACGGTCAAAAAAGGAACATTTCTGAGTTTCAGAAGGCGGTATGTATCCCCTCCCCCCCCCCCCTGTATACGGCACTGAACAGCTATGCAAATACATTGTATGAATAGATGTTAAAAAGCAGAGTTGTTCAAAATTAATATCTTTAAATGTGAAAACGTAATTGTGATTAATCCCCTTCCGTGCAACCCTTTACAAGTTTTTGATTAATCGCGACCACTGACAAGTCCATTCGCTTAAGTGTCATCATACGCGAGACACTAATACAAGAAAGACAGCTGTTAACGCGATCTGACGGGGCAAAAATGAATCACATTTACACGACAAGAAAAAAAAAAGAGAAACCATGTTTAAAAACTTTAAAAAACGCGCTTGAACTATGCGTGGAAGAATGAGTGCTGGACTTGAATCTTACACAGTTTTCAGTGTCAAATAAGTGCGAGAAGGAAAAAAAGAAAATAAAATTCGCCGAGGGCAAACTTCCAAGCCCCTCGAAAAGCTCCCAGTAAACGATGATAAAGCCTCAGCTGAGCCAAAATTATTTATGCCACCGACACGGTTTCTTTTGGCACTAACTCTTTTTTCCCCAGTGTTGATGTTGCGACTGACTGGAGATCAGCTACTAGACACAACGGATGTTTCGGTTTAATCATGATCTTCTTCTACCAGGGAGAGCAGTGTGGAAATGATTTCGACATAAGAGGATTTGTCGCCGTTTGGGCATTTCAGCAACACTGAATGCCATCCTTAGCTCTTGTGAGGTGATTTGGTTTCATTGCCAAATTTATTTTCGTGTTTCAATTGATTAAAGATTCAGACAAAGGGGATGCATCGGTTCAGTCATAATCTTTAACCGCTCAGGAGAATCGTGTGAAAAATCTCCTGATGTCCAAGCAATACTGGATGCTGTGCGAACTATTGTGAGGTGATTTGGTTTCATTACCAAACTTATTTTGATGTTGCAATTGATTGGAGATTCAGAAAAAACGGAAGTATCGATCCAGTTATAATCTTTAACCGCTCAGGAGAATATTGTGAAAAAGCTGCTGGTGATATTGGAGAGATTTGGGCGGTCAAGCAATACTAGATGCTGTACTAACTTATTGTGAGGTGATTTGGTACCAATACCAAAATAATTTTGATGATGAAGCCTCATCTGATGGAATTGGAGCCATTTGAAAGGCCAAGCAATACTGGATGTTGTTCTTAATTCTTGTGAGGTGATTTTATTTCAAAACCACATTAAATTGGGTGATGCAACTGATTGGGAATTAAGAAGAAATGTATGTATAGATTCGAGTTAAATTTTCAACCACCCAAAGAAATCTTGATAAAAATCTGCTGATGACATTACTGCCATTTGGACAGTGAAGCAATACTGAAAGTTGTCCTTTATTTATTTGATGTAATTTTAATTCAGTGAGTCCAATATTTGTGCTAAAATATTTAGCCGTGATTCTGTAATAAATTTTGAGATAAAATGTGATACTTCAGTTCTCGGCACTCACCTGTTGCGAATAATGATCCTAAGGTTATTAGTTGTATTGAAAAGTAAAAGTATGACGCATGGATTTTACAGAAAAATTTCTTCTGTGATGACAAAAAATATGTATGCATCGGCTTATTATCTACATTGTAACTAATTATCTTTAATCTGACTCATCCTAAACTATTTTCGTAACAATAATCACAATAAATAAGTAGGAAAAAGGGCATGAGATTTTTATCTTGTGCTAAAAGTAAAAATGGGGACACAAAACTGCATATTATGTTAAACGTGAAAACTTTGAATCTTTTGTTCACGCCAAAATCTAAATTCATCTAAGTGTATGTGGTTCACATGAAGAGCATCAGTTATCAAATAAACTGAACTAAGAAGAAATAAACTGAGCAGACATTGTCTTGCCTATTTTCATAATCAAATCACGTTATCACTAACCCTTTAATATGGAGCAATGAGTTTGCTTTTTAAAAAATAAAAAAAAACCTAAATATTACAAAACTGAATTGTTTAAACTACAAGTGTTGTTTCTCAATATGGATGTGATTGATCTGTGGGAAATACTCTCTGATATTGATGGCTGGTCTTTTGAAACATTCCCGTGGGACCTATTTTATTTGTGCAATTCAACGGTTAGTGTTTTTTTAAGCTTAATGCGATTCACTCCTTCTTTTAATTAATGAAGACTTATTATTGCTTTGAATTTATCAATGCATAAAATGTAGCTTTATTTATGTTTGAAGCATAATTTCGCTATTTAAATTAGCAATAATATTTAACATTATTATTGTTTGGTGTTTCAATGAACATTTAAATGTGATCTTTTAAAGCACTGCTAAGGGATAACGAAATATTTTTAATACATACAATTATTCTCACTGTGTGTCTGTAAAATATTTACAAAAGCATTTTATACATATATATGCCAGTTATACTGTTACATTTTATGTGTGCAATTAAACGGTCAGTACAGTGCCCGCCACTAATAAAATCACTGGATTATAAAATCAGCCGCTTTGTAAAATCAAATATGTAAGAGCAGAATCATTACTATATCAATACATGTTGAAACCATCCTTTAATAAAACCATTAGCACCGTTTTATAAAATCAAGTTTTTGAGAATATATGTTAAAAACGGTGGGGGAGGGTGCACACTTTTTCTTGTCTGAATAAAACTAGAATTTTCATTCTATTCAATATTACAGAGGTTGACAGTTCATGTCAGTTTGAGTAAAAATCGTTCGCTAGAAAAACATGCCTAAACGTTAAGATTTAACCCTTCACTGCATGGTGTGCCTGATCTGGCACAAACCAAAAAATACCTCATATATTCCTCTGATATTTAAATGCAGTTAAACTGAGCTTTGTGCCCCTTCTGGAATATTGCTATAACAGTTTAGTGTGATTTTTATGTACTAGTTCGTTGAACTAGTCCAGGTATTACAGTTCTTGCTTTTGAAAAATAGAGCTTCTGCATTACAGAAAGAAGTGTGCTTAGTAATTATTTCCTTTGTTCTAAAAATGTTTAAACATATATGCTGTACTTAGTGGCAAAAATTGTTTGTTCCACTTATGGCACAAAACACATTGTAGATTATTACACTTTTCAGTATAAGCATATACCATGTGCTTTGTGCCATCTGTGAAACATACAGTTAAAACATCATTTTTGGTGCAATTTTTTCTTCATTTTTCCTGAACTCAAGGCTATTTAAAGGTCACATATGATTTTTTTTTCATGAAAATATTAAAAATCGTGCAGTGAAGGGTTAAGAATGATCTTTACTTTCAAACTCTGTTTCTCAAACAACAATAAGTCAATATTTTAATACCCTTGTGCAATTTAAAAAATGTACTTTTTAGGTATAAGTTAAATTCGAATTGTGTTTTAATTAACTTAAATTGAAATATAGATAATAGTAATTCATTTATTTTTTATTTTGTTTAAATTTTAAATTTTTTTTTTTTTTTTTGTAATTTATGTATGCCGGTTTATAAAATCTACCGCTTAATGAAATCAAATATCCTCTGAACAAATGTGATTTTAATAAGCGGCGGGCACTGTATTTGTTTCGCGTGAATGTATTTCAAAATAATGATAAATATTTCAAACATCTCTTTAAAAAAAGTTTATTAATTTATCATTTTTATCAAGCTATTAGGTACCTTATTTAAAACTCATAACACCTTCCCAGAAGTAGTACATATACATATATGAACTTTCTGAAAACTTAATAGTGTACAAGAGAATCATTACACTAACATATAAAATTAAAATTTTGAAAACACTATGAAATGAGAACATTTAAATCAATTAATTTCTCACTGTGCATGCGTGCAAGGTAGCAATTTATAGCCTTCATGACGTCATAGCCAAAAAGATTTGTCATAAAAAATATTGCACTTGAATATCACAAGCACTTTAAAAAAAATATCGGCTACCTAATAAACCGAATTTCAATTGTTATCGAAGAGACAAATCGTAAGGAATTATTCATAAATAATCTGTTTTTATAACGAACCTCACTGAGCAATTTCAAGCAGTGGGCGGAAGTACCGCGCTACAAGTAGCGAAACTACTGTAGTAGCAACATTTTTTAGTAGTAGTTTGTAGTGTATAGCGCACTACTTTAAAAAAAAAAGTAGAGTAGCGAGTAGCGCGATACAAAAAATAGTAATTTGTAGCGATTTCTGGAAACTACTTTTAAATTAAATAAATAAATAAATGAAAAAAAAATAAAAAAAGGAGAGCGAAGGAAAAAAACAAGGTTTAATTGACTCTGACTAGTGCAAATCTTGCACGAGTACAGCAGCGGACGCAATGAGAAATAAGAACCATAAAAATATGAGCTGATCATAGATACAGTGAACTCTCACTTATGCGCCGACAGAAGGGACCAACAGAAAAAGGCGCATAAGTGAGAGAGACGTATAAGTGAACAAGCCTATTTAAAGGACTAAAACGCTACATAGGTTCTAATGAGAGAATGAATAAGAAGGTTTATATAGACAAGGGACATATTACTACGGTTTGGCAATTACTGTAACGTAACTATAATGATAAAGAAAAAACAAAAATTGTAGTATACCTAATTACAAACTGTTCTCTTTAAAACAATCCAGAAAAACGGAATTGTCCTTCTCTAAAACTCTAGTTCATGCGGGAAAAAATGCCTTCTGTGAACAATAAAGGCGAAAGATTAAAGAGGGAAGGGAAGAAAAATGCTTATTTTTTAAAGAAAATAAATAAATTTTCGTACATTTTATGGAAAATTCGGCGCATAAGTAAAATATTTTCTTTAGAGCGACTCATAAACGAATGATACTATCATTATTTTGCTATGGAATGTGCTGGGACCATTTAAAATCGTCGTATAAGTGAAAAAGGCGCATAAGTGAGGCGGTGTATAAGTGAGAGTTCACTGTACATCATTTTAACGAAATACATTCTCTCTGTTAGATGTCATTGGTTTATTTGGCATCATAATTTTTATATTCCTTTAAATAATTTTTACGTTCCTAAATATTCCCTGGCAAGAAATTAAAAAAAAAAACGAAAGATGAATTCTTTTAATATTTCAACTTTTGAATCCATTCTTGTGGCGAATATTTGTAAAAATTGTAAAAATAATCTAAAAAGGACAAATTTTAACAAAAAAAAAGGAACAAAAAGTAAAAGTAACAAATAAATTCAAAGACAATTCCTAGGTCTATTCCATATTCAAATGAATTAATTTATTACTGTAAACCACTCTCTTAATCTTTTCGGTCAATCCTCAAACGGTGCATACTTTTTATTTATTTTTTTAAGTAGCGACTACAATTCAAAAGTAGTTTGTAGTCGCTACATTAAAAAAAAATAGTTGTAATTGTAATTAACTACATTTGTAACAAAGTAGTTGTAGTTCGCTACAAAAGAAATGTAGTTTTTCCAACCACTGATTTCAAGTGAGTGTTCCCCCAGAGAACGATTCCTTACGATTCGTGACCAACCCGAACAAAATACAGCCGTTGTAGTGAGATTTGTCGTAATATAGGATGGGGATTTTACTGCAATGAGGTTCAGGGCCGACGAGAGGCCATGTCATCCTAGTCGGAAACTGGGGCCCGGCCCTTTGAAGGGTTCAGCTCTAGTAATATAATTTTATAAGTTTTATGGGGAACGGAGGCCCGGAGATCAAACTGACTGGGAGCACGCCGTCTCTCTCAGCGGCCCTGATGATTTTGTGAGGTTTTGAAATGAATTAAACAATAAAAAAAACTAGCCAAGTAAAAAATCAACACGAAACAACATGAAACGTTGTACCGCGTTTTACCCTATGTAAAGATTGATTAATTCGCTAAATAAAAAATTACCGGACTCAATTACTCAGCAGCTATGCTTGAATTAAAGCCAGCTGTATGCTTGAATTTCCACCTCCTTCTTAGCCCATTAATGCCTAGAGTCAATTTTTAGGGACGGTCCAAAAAGCGAGTCTGAATTTTCCAAAAATGAACATTTCAACCAAATAATTGTGTTCAATAATTACTTTGGTATTGTTTCAATTCATTATTAACAGATTGTAGCACATAACCGTTGTAAAGTGTGTTCTGAAGCCATTTAATTGTGATCTTTATCAAGAACTAGCAGTACCCGAACGGCGATGCCCGTGCAAAAAATGTAAAGAAAGTCAACTGAATAAATTTAAATTCACTCCACCCTCTTAAGTAAAATTATTATATTCTTTAATTCAAATGTGCACCACGACCTTTTAAAATACATTGATGACACTTTTAATGCCATTTCAGTTTGTAGTGTTCAATGCGAGGATTATTTTAGTTTTAAAGACTTTTTTCTTCTTTTCGTGTGTGTGTGACGAACTTATTTATTTTTAGCGAAATTTTTACGTTTCAATGGAACTTTTGACACAACTGTAGAGCCAAGATTTTCGAAAACTCTCAATGACCACAGCAATATTGCCCTTGAAATTTAATATCTCCCCAAAAACAACAGTGTTGTAAAAAAATCCCCCGCCAAGAAAACCTTAAATACTCAGCCTTAAAAAGTTATGATATCGAGTTTTCCCGCCAAGTTTGTGCCAAACTACAACTAACCTGTATGTATAGTTCTTTTAAATTGTTTTCAGTTTTGCCAGGCGGGAAGCTTTGTCTTGTGAGGTGGTTGCTTAATGAGTAAAAACTTCCCGCCTGGCAGGACTGAAAACAATTTAAAAGAACTATACATACAGGTTAGTTGTAGTTTGGCACAAACTTGGCGGGAAAACTCGATATCATAACTTTTTAAGGCTGAGTATTTAAGGTTTTCTTGGCGGGGGATTTTTTTACAACACTTGTTTTTGGGGAGATATCACATGTTTTTGCATTAATATTATTTCTTTGCCTGTTTTTTTTTCTCTTCAAAATTTACTTTGCATGTGTTTTTTTCCCTTCAACATTTTTCTTGGCGGTCCGACATCTGTGGTTTTCTTGGCGGCATGCATTTGGTGCAAAAGTTCAAGGATCTTCTTCAGTCTGGGATAAATTTGAAATCAATCACAATGTACCACCCGAACCGACGCAAAACAAAGCTAGTTGCTAACAATACTACGATTAAATTAAAAGTTAAAAAAAAAAACCCCAACCCTTACTGCCGATCTCATATTAAAATGAACTAAATTGAAGATCCCATTTAACATTCGAGCGTTCGCGCTGGGTCTTTTCGACCCAGGCGCAAGGATAAACACTCGCTGCTCTACTTCTATTTGAAAGAAATGGATCAGGTCCACTGTAGCTGCATTCAAAGTCGACCCCTTGAACTTGGATATACTTTTGAGATCCTTGATTAATATTTGTCAAAATCATGATTTACTACTGAATTATTCATTAAATATTGTTAAAATGCTCTTAAAATGTAATATGGGTCACTCTGACCCAGCGCGCGCTCTCGTGTATCGGTATGTCGCGCGCTTTCCGGAAGGTTAAAAGCCCTATGCAATAAAATCAATTACAAATATTTTATTTGTTAACAAATAGAAACTGGCAACAGATAAAATTATAAATCATTGAGTTTTCTTTCCTCGTGGCCCAACAATGAAAACATAAACGCTCAGATGTTGAACAGAGCTGGTAGATAGAAATCGGACCAATTTTAAGCATTAATAACTCCGGGGTGCGATGACCCCGGGGGGTAAATTATCCTTTAGTTCAAATGCGCTCCACAACCTTTTAAATTCCACTTAAAGTCATGTTAAAGTTTAAATCAATTCGCCAAATAAATATAAGAGACAGAAAGTTAAGTAAGTAACAGGAGATATTAATTAATCAAATTGAATAAATTTTCAAGGCTTAAATCTATACGCAAATTTAAACCACAAAGTAACTTCAGGGACAAAAGAGCAGCTGATCAGGAAAATGGCTCTAGTGTTTCAGTTCTGCGTAGAGTTAGGCCTTGAAAATTGACTAAATTTGATTAATTAATATCTCCTGTCCTAATTAACGGACAGAAACGTGCTAAAACTTTTCTTTTTCAGAAAAAAAAACCCTTTCCAACGATATATAATGTTTTGGGGTGGGGCGAGGTTTTCCCCCCTCAATTATGGCGGATACACCAAAAATGAGACTAATTAATTAATTTAAAAATAACTAATTCGAAATTAAAAATTTGGGCTTCGAGGTGCACGAGGGCGGGGTACGTTCGAATTTTTGAGCCAAGTTTCAGGTCTGTGGGTGCTGCGGGGGCTTCTGGCCAGCGGTTACAAACATACAGACAAACGAACACCGTCATCTTTATATATATAGATTACATCGTTCAATCTCGAGAACAAAAAGCTAATTTTTTAAAATGATTAACAAAATCCCAGTTTATGTTAATTGCTGCTCTTATTTCTTCTTATAAAATGTATTTTGAAATATTATATCGTAAGCAGAAAAAAAAATTGGTAAAAAAAAAGTATGTACCCTCTAGGGCCTAGCATCCTTTTTTAAAGAGGATTTTTCTTTTTTTAATAGAAAAAAAAATTTTCATGACATTTTTTGAATTATTTTTCCTGAACATTAAACACTATTGGTAACCAATATACAAAATATCTTTTGGGGGAAAATTTCAGGTATTAATGGGTTAAAGTTATTACAATGCTAGTTTTATGCATAGTATTAATTTATAGCACATATTTTCTTCTCTTTTCAGTTGGAAAGGAATCAGCCAGAGCTGCTGCCGAAACCTGACGACGTTTCACAAACTGAGGCAACCTGCCTCGAAGGAGAACAGGATGAGAACAATCAAACTTTATTATCATTCAACCACGTTCCTCCAGAAGAAGTGCCTAATCATCAGGTAAGAGGGGCAAAGAGCTGTGTATTTTCCCTCCTATCCGCTTGTTTCACGACATATCTATAGGAGACTTTTGAAACATACACCACATTTCCCGGCATAACAGGGTGGTTCTGATAACTTGATGCTTGATCTTCGATTAGTTCATTTATGTTTGAGTTGAAAAGGGGGAAATTTCTAGATTCAGGAAAATTTAAGTCTAAGACAGAGATTTGGCTTTATATCTATCCCAGGTAGCACAAATAACCTTTAAACGTTTCATAAACGTTTTTAAGCGGTTGTCACAACGTTAATAACCATTTTACAACCTTTAAAAAACGAATGTGCTACTTGGGATGACTTGCTTTTAAGTACCTTATGGGCCTCTTGCAGGGATGGACTGGCCCACCGGGACAAGTCCCGGTGCACCCTCCTAACTGGCGCCCTTAATTTCCTTTTTATTTCAAAGAGGGTTTGTTTTATTTTGTTAAGAAATAAAATTATTTCTACGTATATATTCTAAAATTATTCGTAAAAAAAGACAATGAGTTCAAAGAAAATATGTTTTTTTCCTCCTGCACTGCTTACCATTCTCAGACGCAACAAGGCTGTATTGATCAACTCTTCTATATATTGTAAATACTGCATTGTTTGACATGTGCTGCTGTCTTTCCCATTGAAGATTCAATTTTAAAAATTTAACTCCTCACCTTTTGGAAACAAGATTTCTATGTAATGCACACACACACACAAACGCTTAAGGCTTTGTATGATAAATTTTTGCTTACTTTAATGTGCGATTCTTCATGCATGAGTGGCTTGCATCTGGAGTAGTCAGATCTTTTGTCCCACGTGCCATTTTCGCTACATGTGCGCGTGGCATTTTCTGAAACAAGAGACGCTTTGAAAATTTGATCTCATTCCTGAGGATAAAATACATATTATGTCGACAAAAATAGAGACTTGCTTTCGGAACCAATCTTCGATGATTTTAGGTATTCAAACTAAATTTCCGGCGATTATTGAAATGTTGCATTTTTTTTTCTTTTCAGGTAATTAGTGACGTCAATTATATTAAATAAGATGCGTTATTTAATTAAGGGGCCAGACACTAAATCAATTCACGCTTTGAGGAGGAAAAGGGATTTCTCCAGTTGTGAAAATTGAAAAAGAGGGGAAACAAGAAGTGTCCCAAGTAGCATCAACTCATCGGATTTTGCTCGGCCGATCAACAAACTCCTCGTAAACTGATCCTGTAACGCACGATGACATCGTTCCGATTAGTATCCGAGCACGGTTTTCGATGAGCTACTTTTCATCGGAAATCGATATCCTTCCGATCAACTTTCCCGATGAAAATAAGATGAGCTATATTCCATCGGAAAACGATATCCTTCCGATCAAGTTTCCCGATGAAATTCCTCGGCACGGGACTGTTCTGCTCGTAAATTGCTCCAAATCTCATCGTATTCTCATCGGGTTTTGCTCGGCCGATGAAACATATTGGATCATCGGCCGATGAGAATTTCATCGGGTTTCGATGAATGGCCGATCATCGGCCGATGAGATGATGCTGCTAGGGATAGCCTTTAGTATTAATAATAGTATTAAATATATTATTTTTAAGTTTGAAAAGAACGTGAACTTTATCTTTTATTCAGAGTTATACACATACATACAAACCCACATGTGAAATTAATAAAAGCGTACTAAAAATAATCTCAGTTTTAGTCTATCAAACCTAAGTTACAAGGAGGATAAATCAACCAATCCACGAAATATAGGTATTTTTCTTTAAATAATATTGGGCAAAAGAAAAATTTTTTCAGGTAAGCAACAATTACATACGTTGCATGATCAATACAAAATAATTTACTTTTTGTGTTACTAATTCATACGGAAATCATTCTATATTAATAGCTGAAAATTTAATGTATTGCAGTGACAATAAAATGCATAAAAATTTCAAAAATCGTAATAATAATAATAATATTTTGAAAAGAAACACTTAATTTCAACTTCAAGCGGCCTATTTGAGCCTATAGGAGAGCAGTAGGGCTTCTTAAGATACTCATTCGCGAGTCAGGGGGGGGGCCACGAATTTAAATTTTTGAGAGTATGAAAATTCTCAATTTGCCGAATGAAGCTCCAATTTTTGCCAAAATTAAAAAAATACGGATATGCACACATAATTACATCTAATGAAAAAGCACATTCGGATATTTAAAAGTTGCAGTTTTGCAACTAAGTCCTCAAGATTGCCAAAAAAGAAAAAAAAGGGAGGTCATTGCGACCTAATATCAGATGCCCCTGTTTCCAGCGGAAAGGGATACCATTCACGTTAAGTGATAAGAAAAACCTGATGTAGCAAAAGAAAATTAACTACAGTTTTGGCAACAACATGCCTATCTTACTCTGAAACAGAACTCAAGAGAATTTGTGTTAAAAATGAATCCTCTGTGTGTTATCGCAAAGCAAATCCGCTTTCCTTCCCCCTTCTTGAACAAAATGAATCGTTTAAACCTCAGCAAATCGGATGTCAGGTTACCAGATGAAGACTATGAAACGGACTGTGGTTTATGAGGTTGGAGAGAGTCAAAAAAAAATTTTTGCAACGAGAAAAGAGCGATTAGGGCCCTGCTCCACATTGACGTAAAGCAGTAAAGCAGAAACGTAAAATGGATTAAATGGTGTTCCTATGGAAAGTCCCCGGATTTTCGGTTTCTGCCTTTGGTTTCGGTCGCGTTTTCCGCTGATGTGGAGCAAAAACAGTAGAAATATATATCGACTTTTATTCATCGTTAAACAAGGGAAACTGTTTATCAATATACAATCTTATCGAAATTTGAAGTTTCATTTTCCAGTTTTTTCAATGGCACGAAATTGGAAAAGAGTTTATACAGGGGCACCTAGTAAGTAGGTCCTCCAAGTCCCTAATACAGATTGGCGACAACTGGTAACCAGCATTATTCATCTAATCTTCCTCAATTTTACCATGAGGTTGCAGAGGAAGAAAATTCTTTCCAGCCCTCTACAACCACAGAATTTTGGTAAACTGCTCAACGAGTGACGACAGGAATTTCAGTCTCACAGATTTATTAAACACGTAACTCACATGTACTTGAGCATCGAGCCCATCTTCTCCTGATCACAACTCCGATGTCCTAACCACTAGACATCTTTCAGCTATCTCAAAATAATTGAAATAAAGATTTAAATAAACAAGAGATTTCATCCCGTTAATATATCATTTATTCTTATTTTCAGGTAGTTGAATCAATACATTCCAATCAAACTTTTGTGTCTGAAACTAACGAAGACTATCAAACTGGTAAGTTAGAGCTTTTACTACATGTGTCTCACTCTTAGAAGAAGAGATAGCTGTTATTCCCAGGAAGCTGGGTGATGAAACATATGAAGAGCTGCTTCAGAGCTCTGCCCGTGAAAACACAGCCACTAACTTTTCCCATGGTTCCCCGTACCAACCAAAACACGGGGTTTAACCGGTTGGATGGGGCCCTGAAGAGCGCTCTGCTCTTTTGATCCAGACCGGGAGCCAAGCAACCCCATGGTCCAGTACGCCCAGAGGTATTGATTCATCACTTGGAGCACTTTGTGACCACGCGCAGTCTTAACGTCCACCAGCTACCATTGGTGATTATTCATTTATTTAAACCCGCTAGTATCTGGGTACCTTACGGCCGTATTCACAATAGCGGATAATCCACCGATGTTGCCACGGTTGAAGATTATCTCCCGATTCGGCCGACAGCGGTATTCACCAACGCAATCGGAAGATAATTCAGGAATATAATCACCCGATTGTAACCTCGAAACCTATCCACCGATTTTGGAGGATTAATTCCGCGATTATACTCTTAACCACCTGTTTAACGTGCTGTTTAAGAACTTAGTTCTTATTTCTCTTGTATACATCATGGCGGATAATGGCGAACGATTATGCTCACTTTAAACATAAAAAAATGGGGGGTGGCCCACTTACCCCTTCCTGGGGGGTAAGTGGGTCCCCACATCATTTTTTAAAGAATACGATAGGTGAAAATATTCAAAGCTTTTTTTTAGGAAATAATGCTGAACTTGTGTTTATTAATAATGTCCAAGATAAAATAAGTCAACAAGTTTAAACTGTTTTGCTTTAAAGCAGCTATATAAGGCATTAAAAACGAACTATTCTAAAAAGGGGCCCACTTACCCTAACCAACCCTATCTTTCTGCTGATGATCTAGAAGATTTGCAGGACCTCCAAGATTTTGAAATTATTGAACGGAGGGCAAGGTTCATCCCAGACCAAAGAGAAAATAGTTTGGAAACTCTGGATGAAGTGGATTTTCGGCAAAGGTATAGAATTCGGTCATTCATAATTTTAATTAGAACTCAACACTTAACTGAAATTTATTATTTAAAATTATATTTATGAATAAAATAAGTGCATTAGAGTGCACAAATATCGCATATCTGTCTATTGGCACTACTTTATTAACAGTTACGCACTGCTATATATTAACAGTTAAGCACTGCATATTGCACTATTGATGTGGCTATGCAACATAACATTTTATAAACTTGTTGTTATTGTTACCTTCAGATTAATAGTGTTACTGAATAATAAAAAGGAAGTTGCAATATCATTAACTCAAAAAAAAAAAAAAAAAAGCACACTGTATAATAGCTATGACAGTATTACTACTATTACGTAAATTAACAATTTTGAATTTTTTAATTTAAAGTAGAAAAATAGTCCTTTTGAAATTGATTTTAATAGGTTTTTTTCATGCAGATCAAAACAATATAATTTAGATTAAAACACTTTGATTTATATTAAAAATGAACACATTCTATTTCATTTTTTGAAAACAAATTGATTTTTTTCAATCTGCGAACAGGTACCGCTTCAACAAAGGAACTGTTCGAGAAATCGTAAATGCTTTGGGTTCCAACGTGCAGAGCCAAACCACGAGAGATAGGGCAATCACACCCATCATCAATGATTTTGAAATGGATGCATTTCCGCGCAGTGCAATCGGCGGATTATAAACATTGTCATGTGATCCGAAGCAACCAATAGGAGAAGACGTTACATCTGTGGCTAAATAATCCTGCAATTCATTTATTCGCGGTTGGTGAATAAGAATGGCGGATTATCTTAGATCACGCGATTCTTCTATCCGCGGATTCTCCAGCAGATAATCCGTGATGGTGAATATGGCCGTTACCTACCCAGATGAAGGTTTAACTGGATGTGGTGACTGGGAGGAAAAGAAAAACCAACGAACGACCAAGCGTGCGCTGGGAAACGTACAAAAAATATTTTACACAGAAAAACGCAAAAAAGACTTAGAATTTTTTTTTATATGTACAGAAACAGGCAATAATATTTCTACAACTCTGAAGCATATCTTCATTATGTTTCATCACCCAGTTTCAAAGAAAAGATGGCTATTCTTTGTTCTAAAGACAGAATTTCTTTAAACCAATGTGAAAGAAATCAATAAAGTAGTGTTTTCATGGAAATAAATCGTTATTTTTGAAACATCCTGTATTTTCAATATATTATGAATTTAAAAAGAAAAATTGGACTACTTAATCAATTTTAATTGTTTCAGGTTTGTTTTTAACTATTTGAGTATAATATTTAGATGTTTAATATTTATTTTCAGCCTTAGAATCATCAGAAAATGGGAAGACTTCAGATCAGCCTTACGATCAAAGCCTTCTTATCGTTACGTCCACTGAAATTACTAACACTCTGTCCTTGGCAGAATCCATGCTGTCCCTTCAACTTTCCCTAGAAGACCGAACTGCTCTCTCTACGTTTGAGGTTAGTGTGTAATGAGTTTTTTGTTTGAAAAAATTTTATTTTATCGAAGCTTTGTAATATATGTCAAAATGCATCAACGGTACACTGTAAAAAATAGATGTTTTTACAGCATAATGCAGCCAATTTCATAGAAACAAACTGTAAAAATTGCTAATTTTACATTAATAAACTGCAAAATTGCTGCTTTACAGTAATAAACAGCAAAATTGCTAATTTTGCAATTTATTACTGTACATTTTACAGTTTCAAACTGAAACCTCCAGTATTATACTGTTGTTTTTACAGTATAATGCAGCTAATTTTGTGGCAATAAACTAAAATTGCTGCGGTACAGTAATAAACTAAAATTGCTAGTTTTTCAGTTTATTACTGTGCATTTTACAGTGTTAAACTGAAACTTCTGCTGCCAGCATTATACTGTAAAAACAATAGTTTATTTTTTGCAGTGTAACAGACGTATCAGTTTTTCACAAAACAGCTTATACAAAGACTAGAAATGAGTTAAATTCTTCTTTCACTCCACGAACTTAATGAAGAACGTGGTCTTTACTATCATATAATGCTGTTTTAATAAGTCACATTTTAAAAATTCCCAGAAAAAAATTTAAATAAAAGCATTTTCTTCGCGATGAATATCTCATAAGATACATCCGTTACGGAGCCAAAAAAAAAAAAAAAAAACCCCATCGCATATAAGAACTGTTTCTACAAATCTTCAAAATTCAACTGCATTTTATAGAAGTAGAGTCCATGTTCTTAAAAACTTAATGCAACGAAACAAGGACCTAACATATTTGGAGTCTCTGCAGGCTGTCTTGTGCAGCAATTGATGCTTTTTTTTTTTTCAAAATGGAATTGCCCATACATACCTTGCTGAATATATGGTGAATTTTTAGTAATAATTCTTCGTTCTTTCAACATAATTCGTATTTAAAAGGAAACTGAAATAGCTAATAGTTCAAAATTATTAAATTTCCTATTAAAATTAAAATATTAGTAGCTAATAAATTAATAAATGAGTGATTTATGCTTTTATTTTTAATTTTTATCTGCTATTGATTGTTTTAATTATGCAAAAATGAAATTTATGTTTTAATAAAAAATGTATCTCAATGAGAAACTCAAGCAGATGGTACGCGTTTTACAATAAAAGAACTTACACTGAATAAAAATATCTGGTATGGACCCCCCACTACTTCCTTTTACGTGTAAATTTCTTCGTAGATGCCTTAAGTGTTAAAATAATGCTTGGAGTGAGCAAGATAACAATTCAAACATTTACACCCCTAGTTTGCCAGGAACCAAGGCAAAATAATGTTTTACAATGATTAATTTCCTAAACATCGCCGATTTTAACATCATTCAGCGGATTTTTCACAAAATATCGCCAATGGCGCCAAACTGAGCCCGAATTCAAAAAATAATTTTTTTCGCCAAATTTGTCGCCAACTTGGCGATATGTCACCAAGTTGGCGTCAAACACTTGGCGACCAAAAGCTTGGCGAGATATCGCCAAGTGGTCGCGCCAATTCATATCACTTTAGTCTGCATTGAAATTAACACTGATTTACCCCCCAAAAGGGGTAAAACACCCCCTTGAGAACATTCGAATGCAACCACAAGGGGAGGTGCACAACTAGACATCCCTCAGAGTCTACATACCAAACTAGAAGCTTCTACGGCATATAGTTTCTGAGTTATGCGACACACATACGCTCATACATACATACGTATACACAGACGTCACGAGAAAACTCGTCGTAACTAACTCGGGGGTGGTTGAAAAAGATTTTTCGGCTGGTTATATGTTGGTAGGGAACATATGCACGTGCTGACAAGTCGAAAAACCTATTCAACATTCATTCGGGGTGAGCAAAATAAAAATTTAGACCGAAATTTGAGTGAGTTTTTACTTCCTTTTAAGTAGTAAAGGAAGTATTGTGATCGCGAAAAAAAAATCACTCAAATCTGAGTCTAAATTTTGATTTTGCTCACCCCCGAATGAATGTTCAGTAGTTTTTTCGACCTATCAGCACGTGCATATGTACCTACCAACATATAAGCAGCCGAAAAATCCTTTTCAACCACCCCCGAGTTGATTACGACGAGTTTTCTCGTGACGTCTGTATGTACGTGTGTGCGGATGTATGTATGTATGTGGGTCGCATAACTCAAAAACTATATGCCGTAAAAGCTTCTAGCTTGGTATGTAGGCTCTGAGGATGGTCTAGTTGTGCACCTCCCCTTGTGGTTGCATTCGAATGTTCCCAAGGGGGTGTTTTACCTCTTTTTGGGGGTAAATCAGTGTTAATTTCAATGCAGACTCAAGTGATATGAATTGGCGCGACAACTTGGCGATATGTCGCCAAACTTTTGGTCGCCAAGTGTTTGCCGCCAACTTGGCGACATATCGCCAAGTTGGCGACAAATTTGGAGAAAAAATTATTTTTTGAATTTGGGTTCAACTTGGCGCTATTGGCGATATTTTGTGAAAAATTCGCTGAATGATGTTAAAATCAGCAAATATTTAGAAAATTAAACCATTGTAAAATATTTTTTGCATTGTTTCGTGGCAGATTAGAGGAGTAAATATTTGAATTGTTACCTTGCTCACTCCAAGCACTTTTTTTTAACACTTAAGGCAACTAACTACTAAGAAATTTACACGTAAAAGGAAGTAGTGTGGGGTCCATACCAGATTTTTTTTTTTTCGCGATCACAATACATCCTTTACTACGTAAAAGGAAGTAACAAGATTAAAATAGTAAACAGAACTTATGTTTGAATAAATATGTTCACAAGTCTTCAAATGTCGACCACCTTGTATAGTGGTCAGAAAAGGCTGGCCTGGAAGGTGTGGTCCCGGGTTCGGGCATGGAATTACTTTCTCTCTCCTGTCCCTTCTTTGTGTGAATGTGCTGTAGTGCTGTGATTGGATGCCCACCCTATAAACAGGTCCCTGTGGAACATGTGTGAACTGTGGAAGTCGGACTTCACACCAAATGATAGTACATTTGGAAAAGTGAAGCAGCGCACCCCAAATTGCCAGCTTAGCTGGCAAAAGTCTTTAATTAGTTAACATAAAACGTTCATTATACGAAAAACTGAAATGTAATAGAAACACACTTTTTATTTCAGAAGCTGAGTAAAAAAAAGACCAATGGTTCAATGGATGTAGCGAAACTACCAGAAAATGTACCCAAAAACCGTTATAAAGATGTTTTGCCATGTAAGTTTAATTTTTAAATGTCTAGTTTATACAGTATGCCTGTATTAGTTAAACCTTTTGTACACCTCAAAAATTGATGAAACAAGTTATAAAAACCATACAGCTAAAAAATGAAGGGTTTTATAAAACATGGAATTCAACACATTAATTGCGACATTGAATCCTGTCCCCTAGCTCAAACAGCAATATCCCAGCCGATCGTTTCGTGTAGAAAACGTATATTTGTTTACTTATCAGATAATACGGTAAATTTTAAACACATAACATAATACGACGCAGATATATCGAGGTAATAATGCGCAAAAATCTCAGTTTCAAAAACCCAGAAATTATTAAATGAACTGGAAAGTTAATGTCGGTTTGATAACGAAGTGTGGATGGGGGAAGTGGATGCAAGTCAGAGTCAGATAATAAAAGAACTGTTCAAACACTCCAAACCAACCTTGGCCAACCATTCAACATTTAAGCAGATGAGTAAGAGGCCATGGTGGTTTGATCGGTAAAGGCATCAGACTCGTAAATAGAGAGTCACGGATTTTCGAAGCTGTTCGAAGATAAGCCGTGTTCACTAATGGTGACTGCCGCACGTTAAATCTCTTCATGGTATTCACTTGAATATAAAATCTATATATTCCTATAAAAATACAGGAAAAAGTTGCAATTAATAGTAACGTAACTCCTAATAACCTTTTAAAGACTTTATGCTAGCTTCTTTATGGATCTAGGTGTCAGGACTTCTTATTGTCTTAATTGACTTAAATCAGGACTTCAAGTTTAACCAACAGTACAGTGCAGCATAGCTAGTAACAGAGCAAATAGGATGCTTGGGTTCATTAATAGATCTATTTCAAACAAGTCTAAGAAGGTTCTTCTGCCTCTATATAGAAGTTTCGTAAAACCTCATTTGGAGTATGCTGTTCAGTTTTGGTCTCCTTATCTGAAGAAAGATATTAATTTCTTGGAAAGGGTACAAAGAAGGGCTACAAGGTTAGTAAACGGATTTTCTAATTTAGACTATGATTCCAGACTTAGAATGCTTAATATGTATAGTCTTGAGGAAAGTAGAACCAGAGGGGACATGATTCAATTATTTAAATTTATTAAAATGAATGATGTTGCAGGGTTAGATTTTTGCACAGAAAGCAGGACAAGGGGTCATTGTTTTAAGCTGTTCAAATCTCAGGCTAATCTGGAAATTAGAAAAAATTACTATTTTAGCAGGGTAGTGGGAACTTGGAACAGTTTACCAGAAGAGGCGGTAAGGAGCAATGGAGTAGATAGCTTCAAGAGGGTCATTGATCTTCATTGGGGTCTTTAATTTGACTAGGACCAGCCCAGTTGTGCCTAGAGCCTGCTGCTGGTCGTCTCATTTGTATTTGTATTTCTTTTATTTTACCTTTAAGAAATAGTTCGTTTTCCATACAAGACAGTAT